>JAQGAY010000057.1:0-64121 GCA_034698085.1 Polydesmus angustus
GTGGAAGCAGCTACGCGGGTCGGAGTGACGTCAGAGGCTCGGCTTCAACGCGTAGTTGAGGCTCCGCCCCCACGACAATGGGTCATTTGCGCGTTCCGTGCTGCACAACACTCGTAAAATCATGAAATTTTCTTAAAACTTGCGAAAAAAATTATTAAATTACATTTTTATTAGTAATTTTATTAAGATGATTATTAATTACTTATATAGACATAAATAGTCTTTTTTATTTATTTTTATATAAATAAATATTTTGGTCAATAAAAGAAAAAAATAATGAACAACACTGTTATTGGGCGAGTGTGTGGTGTGTGGGCGGTGATGGTGGAGTGTGCGGCTTCGATGTTTTCGGTCGTCGGTGAAGATGTAGGGATGTGTCGGGATTAAGTGAAGGCGAGGACGTATCCGGAGGAATGAAATAATGTCAGCAGACGTAAGTTAGAAAAGCGAGCGTTCAATTTGAATCGAACGTTAATTGTTTGCATTTTGTCATTTATTTTGACGGCAAAGTGAATAAATGTGATGAGGACGAGTTCATCGCGCCGTACCGCTATTGGAAATGCATGCATTCGCGAATAGGGGTGGTGGGTAAAAATGCTTTAAAGAGAATTGTAGAGAGACGAGAGGTTGTCGCGGAAAAATGGATTGGTGACCCCAATGGGAAATCAATAAACAAAATTGGGGCTTTTTGCACTCTTCTTCTTCGTCCTACCGGACAGACATTCGGCGTTCTCAATTTTTCTAATGAATCATTAATCATGGGGGTATACGATGCTGGTAACAAAAAAGAGTTTGTTTTTTTATAATATTAAAAAAAAAAAAAAAAAAACTACCGTAGTACGGTATCAGCTTTTTCGGTCGGGTCGAAAAAGATGCGGTCGACGCAATGCGTTATCATCAAACATAAACATCAAACACGAAAATATCTTATAATATTATGTACAGGTGCCATCTAAACGCAACACTTTATCTAAGAGTTTAATATTATTATAAACAACTCGATAAAGAATCAAATCTTGCGTTAATACGTTCGAAGAAATAAGAATTAAAGATAACACTTGTCAAATTTAACCGATGTACAAACTCGTATTCGGCGGCTCTACTGATGTTTTTTGTGATTTTTTTTTTCTTTTTTGAAATATTTTGTTTTGTGCATATAAATGTTTGTTAATTATTTTTTTTTTAAATGTGATTTTCAGAACCCTCGGCAAAGGCCGTTTAAAGTATGGAGTGCCGATCGTTCTGTTCGCAAAGGAGTTCTCGCTTCAAGTCTCGCCGATCTAGTCAGAAAAGGTAAATATTATGTACCGTAATTATTTATCCGTCCACTCGTATTTAGCTGGCAGCTGCATTTTGATTCAATTTCGTGTGTTTACATTTTTTTTGTTACCGGCTGTTTTCATGATTTAAACACTTCAAAATTGTGGCTGTTACACATTTTTTCTTCCCCTTTGGTTTTATTTTTAAAAAATGTCAAAATGTTATATAAATGTGCCTGCTGGGCTTCAAATTTTTCGAGCCAATTTTAAATTATTTTTTGTTTTGATTATTTATTTCTTTTTTCTCCCTCTTTTCGTTCCGTGTAGCCAAAGCGAGATTAGACATCCAGGAATCCGAGGTGGTTGTTGTGGTCCTGGAAGCGGATGGAACTGAAGTTGACGAGGATTATTATCGTCGACTGGTGGACAACACTGTGTTCCTCATACTCCGGTTAAATGAACGCTGGTACCCTCCAGGAGTCGAAGCTATTCGGGCAGGTAAATCGTGGGCTTTTTGTTTTTGCAACCTCGATCTTTTCGTTATTAACGAATCCATCAATGTTTCAAAACAATTGAAGCAAACGTCTCTGCAATAAATCTAGAAAAATATCTTTTGAACTTTAAAGTTTAATTTTGCATCTTATTTTCAATTTTTGTCATTATTCCGTAATTAAATTATTGCATTCCAGCTGTCATTTTTCTCTTAACAATAGGCTTTTTTTAAATTTTGGCAAAAAATTATAATCTGGTATAATAACAAGATATTCTAAGAAAAATGATTTACGAAACCTTATTCATCGGTTAAACTTGATAAAAAAATATGAATAAAACCCATTGAGAGAATTTTTAGATTGGAGAAGATCGAGGTTTTATAAAGAATGTTTTTAATGAAAATTTTGTGCCATTTGTTTAGCTATTCGTGCTATTCCTCGCATCGTTTGCGACGCAATCAACACTTTAGAATTAATCGACGAAGCTCCTTCGTGGAAAATCATGGATAATCGGGGTCGTGTGACGGTTGTACTTCACTGGGACCAAAGAGATATTAAAAAGTTAGCAGTGGGCGGAGTGGGTATAGGCGGTGGCCGATCTCCGCTGCAGGAAGCCAGTTTACCTACCATCGAAGAGCCCGTGGATTTCGGATCCGGGAGCGCTTTCGTGGGGTCAGCCGATCGTCGAAGTCCCATCCTGATCACGGCCAAGATTGAAGGTGAAGAAGCTCCTCGTGGACGGACTTTAAAGAAAGTGACGGCTTTTAACGATATTGGAGGACCTCGTTCTTTAAGTCCCGAAGCGAGTAATGCTGTTTGTGATTTTCATTGTTGCGCGTTGCACGAAGAGGGAGGGCGCATTCATTTGACTAAATCGGTAGCTACTTCTCCTATTCAAGAACAAGCCGAGGTCCGAAGACCTTCGCCGAAAGGAGGAGCTCACGTACGCTTTCTGGACGTTCACGTGGAGCCCAGCAGGACGACGTCGACGGAGCAACATTCGTCCGAGTCCGATACCGAAAATACGGCCAACGAAGACGAACAACTCTCCGAACGATATCTCCTACTCGTGGATCAGTTGTCGGTGGAGCAAAAACGTCACTTGTCTATAAAAGATATCGGGATCATTTTAGAAAGGTTGAGTTCGAAAATCGTGGACGTGGAACGATTGGAACGAGAAAAAGAAAGCGAGGACGTTCACAATTGGACAATTAAAGCTACAATACGAGGTGAGGTGTTGCGGGAAATAGGTGTGGTATACAACGGGCATTATTACGGTATTTCGGAACATCCGGGATACTTTTGAAGATGACCCGGGAGAAAGAAATTGAGAGAAAATCATTTTAGAGTAAACCAAAAAAAAAGAAAAAAAAGGTGGGTTTATTTCCATTTTTCTATCAAAGTCAGTCAATACAGAGATAAAAACAAACAAAACATGGTTAAGTGCCAAGCGATATTCACTGCCATGAGGTCGATGACGTTTCGAGCATTTTTTTAATGTTTTATGTTCCTCAAATTTTTTATTTCAAAGTTATTTATTTATTTATTAATTATTATTATTGATGATGAAAATGTTTATTGTGCTGTTTTTGGCGAAAGGATTTTTAACGAGTTAGTGACGAGTCCAATCGTCCTCTCGTTTTTAATTATTATCGGGGGAAATAATTATTGTGTATGAATAGTCAATATGCCTTAAGGTTTTTAGATTGGGTAAATCCACTTTAAACGGAGCAATTCAAATTTCACTCTTATAATGGAGCGAGAGAAAAAAAGGTTCCAATTTTAAACGCTTCTACCAATGTGCTGGAACCCATAAACACACAAGAGAATTGAAACCCATTGAATTGAAAGTTAACACTTGATTCCACCTTTCTATAGGAATCGCTTATTTGAGATTGTCCATAAGTTTGCATCACACGCGCGATAGATGAGAACATTTTTTTTAAAGAAAGATATAAATGAACTTCATTGATTTCTCAGCTCAAAAATATTATTGTGTCGTATAGTAAACAAAAGTAGACAATTCGTCGTTATAAACAGTTAAACTCTCCGAAATTCGATTTTTTAGGAATTTTATAACTACCGGTATTTAAAGAAAAGTGTTTGCTTTATTTGAAAAATAAAAAAAAAAACAATTTTTTGCGTAACTTTAATAATATTATAATAACTTAAGGAGGTTTTAAATAAGTGATTCAAATAGCTTTTTGCGTAACTTTCCCTACATCCCTCCTCCCTGTCCTCCTCCAATATTACGTAAAAAAATCCCCATTTTTTTTTTACCTGGATATATTTAAATCTGGATTCATTTCTCTCTGTTAGATGGTAGGGGAAAAAAACTGTTCGTATACTATTTGATGCGGAAAAATAGCGCGTGTGTGTGAGTGGTTTGGTTGGAATAAAACGTAGAATATTCTTCCATATTATTCAACCACGTTTTATAACATTACTTCTGGTTGGTGGATGGCTTTGTCGTGCGATTTGTCTGCAATCTTCAACAAGATTTACAACCTCTGTAGAAAATTAGTTCCGGACATTTTGCAAAGGTCGTTTTTTTAGTCTGGGATGGAGAGGGTGGGGGAAACAGTGACAATTGTTATTGAGGAACATATCATTTTTGATGGTTTTCTTTTTCCGGATTTTGTCACTAGACGCGTTTCATGTTAGGGGAAATAACCGTGATAATTAAGTGCAGCTGTTTCTTTATTCCGAGATGAGATCACATACACACATCTCGATCTACTACCGGTTTTCATAACATTTTTATTCTAGAATTCCATATTTGAATGAAGTAAACGATGCGCTGTATTTATTCATGGTTTCGGAAATGGGAATTTTGTTGGGAGCATATTCTGGTTTTTATTAGGCCCAGTGAAAATGATTGCGAAAGAAATTGGTACTATTTTTTAAGATTTAATTTATTAATATGGTTTATTAATTAGTATTTAATTGAATTAAAAACGGGTTCTTAGCTTGAGGATGACGATAATATTAATAAAATAAGGAATTACTTCCTATTATGATTATGCAAGCATATTATTATTGTTTAAAATGTAATTTCTATCCAGTTGAATAACTTATTTATTATTTTAAGTTAATTCTATGCAATTATTATACTGAACTGCAATTCCAAACGTATTTTTGATTTTCTTTTTTAATGTTAGCAGTTTGCCTTTTTCAGCCAATAAATATTTTAAAGTTTATTTTTTTAAACTTTTTTTTTTGGTGAAACATTTTTAAGGTTAATTATTGATACTGATTATTATCTAGGTAAAACAAATTTGTGCAGATTTTATGCACATAGAAAATACAGTATATGGTTTAAAATTGTTTTCATTTATTAAAATTTTGTAGAATTATGGTTAACAAATTTTTGAGCTAAAAACATTTTATAAATTTCTATAGTACCAACTCTTTTAAATATTTCTCGATATGACATCACATCGTTCACAATAATAATTATTTTCTATTATGAGGCCCAAAAATAAAAATCCTCGTCGTAATAATATACAGGGTTAGATCGATGGTTCCAGATTGGGATTTTGCTTTCAACTGGGGTTGTTATTGAATCAGACTTTCAAAAAAAATTTGAAGCTTTTCTAGGTAAAGTCATTAAAGACAAATAAGTTTTTTGTTTTTCCCAAATTTGTTTATTATTCATTCATTTTATACCTTTAATATTTTTTTGAAGTTCGATACAAGCTTAATTAAGTCTCGATAGGTATTTAATAATTTTTGGTAATGAATTTTATACTTACGGATCAAATTAGAATTTCAAAAAAAAATCCTTTTGAAAATTTTTTTTAAACATTTAAATTAAAGATTTGTCAAATGTTCTATTATCGGAAAAAGCAATGGTGTGAGATGAGTTAAAGGTGTTGAGAGCTACCACGAATTATTTTCACAAGACACCTAACTTTTTTTTTCTTTTTATATGGAAAAGTTAGTGATGAAAATGAACGATGATTCGGTGTGCCTTTTGACGCTTTTAACTTTTTTTCAGGGTTTTTTCGTGACAACGTTAGGGTAAAATGAGAAATGAGGGTTGTGAATCTCTTTGAAGACTAGACGAAGTTTCAAACGAAATCTACCTTTATTCATTTAATTGCTCAAGATGACAATCAGTCAGCCACAATGTGGGGGTGGGAGGTTTTGGGAAAGGGGGAAGGGGTTTAATACGTGAGGTCAACCAGAAGTTGTGATGTGTTTTTTTATTATTATTTTTCCACCTTTCAATGTGTATCAAATGCAAGCAGCAGAAAATTTTTTAAAAATAAAATTCATTTTTTCCTTGGGGAGGGGAATCGAAGTGGGAGGGGGGGGACAATGAAATGAATCTCAGTATTATCTGTTTTTTAAGATTCTTAAATATTGTAAAAAAAAAAAAAACTTTGTGTCCTAGGTGCCAAATCTGAATTTTTGCTTGGCCGCTACATACGACGACGGTAGCCATCGTTTTTTCAAGCTATCTCTTTTTTAATACTCAGTGAAGTTAATACAAAAACTTAAAAGTAAAAAAAAAAACCCTCAAAAAAAAAAACTTTACCACGAGCGTGTAAATATTTCGTTTTTTTAACGATGAAGATTATAAAAATTTAGAACGAAAAAAAAAAAAAATGAATGCGCGAGGGTGTATTTCCTTCCAATTTTTACTTCAATCGCCAGCGCCAGATTCAATTTGTTAAAAAAAGTTTGTTGAAAAATTTTTCCAAAAAACAAAAAAATATGTACGTATATTTAAAAAAAAATTACCAATCTCCGAAGTAACAAAAACAATGAATTTTCTCGGGACGGAAAAAATTGAGATTACGAATGTAAAAATTTCGTCGATGAGGTTTTTCATATTATTATTATTACGGGGAAAATTGAAGGAAATTGACCGATCGATCGATTTGCAACAAAACAAAATTGGAATTGTTAATTCTATTGGTACCGGTACGGTTATTATACTGTATATTCCTAAATGTTTTCAATTTTCTCATTTTTAATACTTGTTTCAAATGACGGGAAATTGGCCGTGATCGACAAACCACGTCACTTTTTAGTGGAGGAGAATTTCCCTCTCCTCTAAAATCACTGCCAGACCAGATGACCGTCAATGGTCATTGCAGGTTTTACCTCAAAACTGTGGGTTTTTTACGCAACCGCATTACGTTGCCAAAACTTGTAGGCCCCCCACAATTTTAATAAAACGCATAATGATTAGGTACAAAATATATTTAAAAAAATACAAGCAGTGAGATTTTTTTAGTTTTTATTTTTCGATTCTTTAAAACGGAGAAAAAGTTTTTATTATTAAGATATTAATTTTATTGTTATTATTCGCTAAACCGTTTTCACGACAAAAATCAATACAAGAGACTATCTTTCCGCAATTTTTTATTTATTGATTTTTACGTATAAAAATCTTTTTGCTAATTTTTTTACTCCCCCCTATTAGAATATTATTTTACGTTATGTGTTACAAATTAATTTCTATATAAAAATACCATAATAATATCTTGCCGTTCTTATAATAGTCAGTCGTTAAGATGATCAAAAAAGTTAATAAAAAATAAAATCTAGAGAAAACTAAGTTAAATGTATAATAATGTATTTCAGAATAGATACGTCCAAATTTTAAGTTGAATTATTTGCTTAAAAATGGATTTTATAAAAAGGCAAAACTCGCTAAATTTTTTTTTAAAAAAAATATTTATTTAGATTTTTTTTTAGATAAGTGAAGTTTTTTTTATATATTATACTATAATATTACAATTAAGTTTTATTTTGAATGAAAATATTTGGTTAGTGAGTTTTTACGCCGGAAAATCATTTTTTTTTTAAATTAATTATTTATCGGTTTTTGTAGAACAAACTTTTCTTCATTTTATAGTTAAAATATAATCTAATTTGAATATATCAGATCGAGTTTCTTGTAATTTTTTACGTTTAAACAATACCGCGAGCGCAGTTGCTAGGTAATTACAAATCTCGAAATGTGGTATTGTTAAATAAGTTTTGATGTGTCAAATTCGGTTAAAAGAAAATTTTAAAAAGTCTAACTTAGGATTTAATTTTTACTTTTTTACGCAAGTTTTTCTAAGGCAAAATAATAATAATTATTGTTAAGTCTAGTCAAATTAAATTTTTGAATTTAAAAAAAAAAGATAGTTCTCGTGGTATAACGAATTAGTTCTCCATTTATTTTTTATTCTATAGTTAACAAACACTTAATCCAAGCAATTATTTATTTTTTTCTTTCAATTTTATGCGGGGCTCAATTTTCTACTTTATAAAAAAAATTTGGTTCTATGTATAAATCGAATATGCAAAAAAAAAAAGTTGTCATTTTCAAAAAAGAAGCATAAATCGATAAGTATATTAACTTGGTTGATAATTGTTATAGAAACGATATTTCTATTACCAAATATTAATTTTATTTCTATTTATAAATCCAAAAAAAAAAATTGTGTTACGAATAATTGTTTTTCTATTGAATAACAACAACAACAAAAAAAGGTTAACGAAAATTGTGATTGTTATGACTATTTACCTAGTAACAAACAAAAAAAAATGGTTTAGTGTTACCCACTGTCTCACACACATAATTATATAATATAATAGTTCCTTTTAATTAAATTGATCGATGCAGCTAACAATAATCCTTATTATAACAATAATATCACTAATAAAATCAGTGCTTGTTGAATTTCATATCGTTTTCACCCAAAAAGAAAAAAAAATCCAAAAAATATTAAGTCGTTTTATTGTAGTGGTTGACCAGCTTTTAACTTCCTGAGAACTTCGGACAACATTTGATTACAAAGTGCGGCGTAAGGGTTCAACTGAATACACATCATTTTAGCGAATTCGTTTCCTAAACGGCTCGCAGCTTGGAAATCATTTATGGCTTGATCGTGTTGTCCTCGGAACTGATGGAGAAGACCTCTTTGACACAGGGATTTCGCGGCGATCGCGCCTTTGCCATGGCTCAATTCCACAGCTCGGTTCAGATCTTCCAGAGCTTCTAAAAGTATTTCGAGAATAGGAAGAAAAACACCATCAAAGATAATGGTTAAATTTATTATTATTACTTAATTAACTTGCCATCATTTTTTCCTCCTAGACGATAAGCTTGCGCTCGATTGTTATATCCCGAAGCGCGATTTGGTATCGTATTTATAGCGCGAGTGAATAAATCAATCGCTCGATTTAAATCTCCATTTTCAGCACATTCGATACCCGCACGTTCCAATTCTTTCGCTTCTACAATTTCGGGAGTTTCCACTTCCACTTCATCTTCGTTAATGACAAGTATTAATAATTTTTTAAACCGCAAAATAAAATTGAAAGGGTTGAAAATATCTACCTTCCACCTGTTGATCCGAGCTATTTGGATCGTCGATTGGGCATTCACCTAAAGGCAAGTTAGGGTTAAAAATGCTATTGAGGATGCACCGATCATTCACTGTCGCCATTGTCGTTTACTATCTCTCTTTCCGACTCACTTTCGTCGACGCGCGAAGCTGTATAAAGTCTATAACCGATGACCTTCAAGTTATTTCTTGGCGAGTTTAGTTAGTCCAAACAACTTGTTTCGCAACAACAAAAAAAATATAGCCGAGGGGGAGGGAAGATGTGACCCAGTTCTCATTAATTAGAAGATTGATTGCATCACACAAAAACCGGCTCTATAACCACTCCACCGTTCAGAATAATATTAATAATTATAATTGTCAAGTTAATATTTAAATTAAGATAAAAATTAATAATTACCCTAAATTTCTTTTTTTTTAGTTCATTAATAGATTGAATTTTAAATTTTCGGGAGAAAAAAAAAATGATTTTTTTTTATGATAATACTAGAAAACTTTATACAACAAAAAAATTATATTAAACCACAATGAATAAATTTTTCGTTTCTACATGTTTTTTTTTTTTTTTTGATTTATATGTAATAATATTTGTGTGATGAGGGTTTTCTTTAGTCTTTTTTAGAAGATGAAAAGGTTGAATCTTCGCGTATTCTTTTTTTCGTCCACCGTAAAATGAACAGTTCTTGTATAATTCACATATAAAAATGTGCTCGTTAATCCGATTTTTTTAAAAAGTGTTTTTTTTCGCACATCACAGTCAGCTGACATTAAAAAAAGTAGGTAGGCACACTCCACCTCTGTTGAATAATAATAAAAAAAAAAGTTAAGTGAATCAATAATAATTATTCGTGAATTAATTTTTTATCGTTACCATACGTCACCTTGAATCGATGCTACCGTCTTTGCTGAAAACCGACGCTTCCATCGGGTCCTTTCGGCGCTCTCGTCACTTCCACCACTTCGCTCAATTTAACAAATTCTAAACGCGGAGAAGAAGAGGAGTCCGTAAAATCTTGCTCCGGTGCCAAGGTAATTTTTGCTAAACTAAATTAAAAAAAAATTACTTCTATTAATATCATTACGCAACCGCTTCAATAATTGACAGCTATCATTTCGTGACATGTTTTTCGCAATAATTGAATCCGCATTTTCGAAATCAATCTTGGATCAGCTGAGATCCGGGATAAAAACTTCACCAAAATTACCAAATTATCCTTAAGTTAATAAAACTTGCACTACGTAAAATTATTTCCACGCTCATTTTTTTCTTTTTTTTTTTAATTTTAAAATTATTGTCCAGCAGCCAGGTGTAAATTTACCTTTCTTCCACAGCATCTTCTTCACTTTTGGCAGATCCTAGGATCCTTAACCTCGCTTCGGCGTATTCGGCTTCTCTTTGCTGTAACGTTTTAATAGGTTGTTTACTCGTTCTTTCTCCATTCATCGCTATTTCGGAATTGTGAGCGCCGGTGGGTCGTTTTAAGATTTTCAATTGAGGTTGAGGTGGGGCGTACTGCGTGCGAGGTCCATCTTCTTGAAGAATAACATTCCCCGTGCCACAATTTGACATACTTCTATAATTATGTATTATTATTAAGCTCAAACTGTTTTATTTCTTTTTTAATGATTATTATTATCCTCAAAATATACTCACGTTTCTACGGTGTGTTGTCGAGACTCGATTTCCTGTAACTTTTTATCCAAGGCCTAAAATTAAACATGAAAGTATACGGCTTTAATCGCGTTAACGTTTTTGTTTCAAGAACTATATATAAATTACACGTATCATTTTTCATGTTTATAATTTTAACAGTTAAATAAATGCAAGTATTTATACCCCATTTTCCAATAGAGATTCCCAAGTCTCGTCCAAAAGATCTTCCTCCGCCATTTTTAGCTTTCGAAGGAAATGGACCAACCACGTGCAAATCAACTTGAACAAAAAGTTATTGAAACAACCTTTTCGTTTAAACTTATTTTAACGAAGTATTTTTATAAACTTTAGACTAACTAATTGTGCAGTTTTCGCAAAAAATATTAATAATCCAAAGTTTAAATTTTATATCATTTATATGACGTCATCGAGGTTGACACGTCATCATCAAGTCGCTTTTACCCATAATGCACCGTAATCCATGTGTCTGTAAAAATCAAAATGGATTTACGGAGGTGGTTTCTCTGCAAACAATGGCTATTAATATTTATTTTTATTGTAGTTTTATGTCAAGATATTATTTGCGGGTGAGTGACATTCTGTTTAGTATCTAGAGTTATTTGGTTGAAAATGTTAACGCACTTACGGTAGCGAAAATAATTAATTAGTACGTGGCGGGAGCAGTTGAAAAACGCGAAGATAATGCTCGTTGGATTTTTACCAATTGTAAATTAACAAAAATGTTTTGATGTTTTTAATTATTATTATAGGAGAGATTTTTATGCCATTCTTGGCGTCCCTAAGTCAGCTACAGTTAATCAAATTAAGAAAGCTTATAGAAGTAAAGCCAAAGAAATGCATCCGGACAAAAACAAAAACGATCCGAACGCTCAAGATAAATTCCAGGAATTGGGAGCGGCTTATGAAGTTTGTATTATCAAAAACGTTTTTCCCCAACGCAAAATTAATGGCATTACGTTTGTAGGTTTTAAACGACGCCGAGAAGCGGAAATTGTACGACAAATGCGGCGAGGAATGCGTGAAAAAAGACATGGCCTCCGACGGATTTGATCCGTTCGCCAGGTAACTTTTATTACTGTATAGTATTATTTTAAAAGAATGTTTCGTTGTCTTTGAAACGATGTTTTATTTCTAGTTTTTTTGGCGACTTTGGATTTTTTGGAGGTGAAAGGGAACATAATCACGAAGCACCTCGAGGAGCCGATGTTATTATAGATTTATGGGTGACGCTAGAAGAATTATATTTAGGAAACTTTGTGGAACTCGTTCGATTTAAGCCAGTGATGAAACCCGCGCTTGGAACTAGGAAATGTAACTGCCGAAAAGAGATGGTCACAAGATCGTTGGGGCCGGGAAGATTTCAAATGATGCAGCAAACAGTGTGCGACGAATGCCCCAATGTGAAGTACGTATTCTATTCATTGATATTAAATTGTTATGGAGACCCATTTGTGGGACTACGAAACAATTTCGTATTCCCACATCTATTTTTATCTAATTGACATTAAATTGTCTCCGATGAACTTACATTATTATATTTTTTATTTGAATTTGCATTATATTTGTTGCCTATAGATTTAAGTTGTATTTTTGTTCCATAGACTTTAATATATTTTTCTTCCATTTACTTACATTAGAATTTTTTCCCACAGATTTGCATAGAATTCTATATGTTTTTTTTTTTTCGTGTACTTGAACCTAGAGTTTTCTCCCATAGACTTGTACCACATTTTTCCCAAAGGGTTTACCTTATATTTTTGTTCTATAGATTTCAATATAAGTTTCCTTACATTAAATGTTTCTACCATAGAAGTGTATTAGAAAATTCTCAATGTAGGTCTCCATAACAAAACATCACCCATTTATTTTAGGACAAAAAAAAAATTTATTCTTTAATGTTTGTTTTATTTTTTTACTAATAGGTTGGTGAATGAAGAAAAAGTATTGGAAGTGGAAGTTGAAGCGGGAATGCACGACGGACAGGAATATAAATTTGTTTCCGAGGGAGAACCTCACGTTGATGGCGAACCTGGTGATTTACGAATTAAATTTAGATCTCTACCGTGAGTTCTTTATTTTCGTCGGTTGTTTAGGAAAAAAAAAATTTTAAAGTCTAAATATGTACAAACTTTTACCATTTTTAGTCATTCAATTTTCGAGAGGAGAGGAGACGATTTATATACCAACGTTACTATTTCGTTAACGGACGCTATAGTTGGTTTTGAGATGGATATCAAGCATTTAGACGGGCATTTAGTTCAAATTGCGAGGGAAGCGGTGACATGGCCAGGAGCGAGAATTCGAAAGAAAGGCGAAGGAATGCCCAACTACGATAATAACAATTTACACGGCACTCTATATATCACTTTCGACGTTGAATTCCCTAAAGAAAATTTCTCTCAAGAAGATAAAGAAGGTAAAATTAAAAAATTACTATCATTTTATTTTTATCTGGTGATAATGTTGGTTTTTTTTTTTTTTGATATTTCAGCAATAAAAAAGATTTTAAATCAGTCGTCCAACAACAAAATTTACAACGGTTTACGAGGATATTGATTATTGATTTCTTTATAATAAACGAGAGAAGAAACAAAAAAAAACATTTTTTTTTTCATTTATACCCATTTTTATTTATTTGAAACATTTGTGATTATATGAATATTATTTCAGAACAAAAAAAAAATACAAATTAATAATAATTACAAAAAAAGAAATTAAAATAGTGCCTCTTGTTTCTATAACATTTCGTCTCGCCGTATACTATTACTAATTATCATTAAAAAATTTCGAATTTGTACTTAAAATTCCGTAAAATGTTTTTGTTTTTTTATGTAGTTTAAAAAAAAGTGTTCAGTATTCGCTATTTAAAGTAAAACACGATATCCGTGTAGTGAAAGAGCAGAAATTTTTGTGAATGAAATCATTCGGACCCCGTGTTGAAAATGACGTCATTTTAAAAGGGAGGTTTCTTGACTCCGCCTCGTGACGATTATGCTGACGTCATGCGGAGAGATAGATATAAAATGACGTCATTTTGTGGCAGCGACTCGGCGAGTTGAAATCTATTTCGACGCCATTTTTACTGTCGTGTATCGTGTGTGCATCATTTTGTGCCTGTAAAGTGAAGGTTGGAGATTGAACAAAAATGTAAGTTTTGATTCCTCCTCTTAATCGTTGACTTGTTTTCTCGGCGAATAGTTTTTAGATCAGGGTGTTTATGTCGGGGGGAAATAAAACGACGATGGTGAAAATTTTTGAAGGAAAAAGTAATGGGGTATCGGTGAGTAGTGTAGTGTGAGAGAGGGTGTTCTCTTTCATTTGCGGCTATTTCAAGATTTTCGCTTGATGATCCAATGAAAACAGTGGTTGACGTAAAAATCCCAGCTCATGTGATTTCACCGTCATATTTTCTCCCCATTTTTCACGTCAATTAACTCTGCTCGAATTCGAAGCAATAAAAATAATTAATCGAAGCGTAAAAATCTTCGGCGCTTTATATTTTTATCCATTATTATTATCGAGGGCGATTAATTAAAATTTAAGGCTATTTTCACGTCTTTTAGCGACGTTTCATCGATTTTTTTTTTTTCACCTTTTTTTTTTTTCTCCCGGCTTAAAATTTTATTATCCAAGGTAAATATAAAAAAATTTTAGTTTTCTAGCGTTGCTAGAGCAAAAAAATTTTTTTTTTCATGATCGGGGAGAGATTATTAAAATTGTATTTTTGGGCATCGAGCGAAATTGTTTCGCTGATTCGGCGAAAATATCGACGGATGGAAAAATTTCTCTCTAGGGCAAAAATCTCCGTTCTCGACGTGAGAATAGTCCGCGTTTAACAATTCTTTTCGCAGTATTTACGAGTTGTCATTTTTGATCCTAGAAATTTTTTTTCGATTGGTAATAATAATTATTATCTTTACAACACCTGTGTTTTCAACTTGTAAAAAAAAATTTTTTTCTACGTTTAATCGAACTCCATTTTTTAATTTTGGTAAAAAAAAAAAATACCTCAAGTTCGATTTCAATGATTTTTATCAGTCAAAAAAAAAAAAAAAATATCCAATCTATACCTAAATAAAAAAAAAACAACAAAAAATGATTAATAACCTTATCTTTTTAGATTTCATAGACAGCTATAAGATAAGCTCGACATTTTATTTTTTTGATTTGATTAAACGAGATTATTATCTTAATTTATTATTATCATATACTGTAAAACTAAACCTTAAAAAAAAAAAATTAGAAAATTTATTAACTTGATATCAATAATATTTGTTTTTGAGCGTCAAGTGTTTACAAATAAACTTACATGTAATAATAATTAAAAAAAATTCTTGAACCCCAAAAACAAAATTTTTAAAAATCCAAAACTTGTGGCAGGAAAATTCAGACATCGGAAATCGTCAGCTGAAAAATTCAAAGCCAAATACTGTTTATAAAAAAAAAGAGAGAGACTCGAGAGAACCCTCACAAAAATCCCCCTCAGAGAGTTTGTTGTTGGAGAGTGTGTGACAATCTCAGAGAGACAAAATGTACGGTGCTACGTAAGTTTGATTTTAGTTGTTGTTCAGTGAAACATTTTTTTTAACCATATTCTCTCTCTCTCTTTTTCCTATTTGATTAATTTTTAAACGATGTTGATACTTTTATTTCCAACGATGATTTTTGAAAGTGAATGATTTTAATGTGTTTTGATTGGAATGTTTAGGTCAGCCGACGCAGGATCAAATGGACCAGCCCGTCAAGGACCACCTGAAGGACCTCCCGGTCAAAGGACTCCTCAACAAGCAGCGGCCAGTAAAAGGTTACAGCATACTCAGGCCCAAGTCGATGAGGTGATGACATTATTTTCGGGATTCAAAATCGCTAACCATTTTTATTTTGGTCGTTTTATGTTTTTTTTTTTTTAGAAGTTTTATCTTTTAATTTTTGGTGCGTTGTTTATTACGCACCAATTTCTCATTGTTGGTGTGCCATTTAGATTTTTTTCTACGCTTATCCTGTGTGTACATTGTGCTCGAATTTGGAAGAGTTTTAAGCAGCAATTTCTAATTTGAATTTTGAAAACCGTGAAAAATTATTATTATTGGTTGCTTTCAATTTTAATTCAGAAATTTTTATTACAAAATAATGCTTTCGGTGGATTTTTATTACTAGGGTTTTTATTTCAATAACTTTATTTTTCCAACAGGTTTTGTTATAAAAAAATAATGTTTACAGTACATGTACCTTTAAACTTTCGGTAAACATAACGGTTTTAATTTGCACAAATTTGAGTTACTACTACCATCTTGCTACTACATTTTAATATAAACAAAATTTTTATCAAAAAATTATAGTTATTGCAAATAATATTAATCTTAACTTTTTTTTTTCATATACGGTATTAACTTTTCAATCGAATCGAAATTGAAGGTTCGATATATTTTATTTTAATACTGAAAGTTCAATGACATTAAATTAATTGTGAACGTTTGTTTTTCAAATTTGAACATTTATCGTTCTAAATTTTATAGAAATTTTAGTTTTAATATTTTTTTTTTGTAATTTTAAGATTTAATGGGCGATCATTGATAATTTCATTGAGCTTTCAATTGAGCAATGGATTAATATAATTTGAGATTACTATTAATAATATTATTATTATTAATAGCAGTCTGGCGATTCATTTCCCCTTTAATTGAACTTGAAATGTTTGACATTTGATTCGCCCGAATAGCAAAAACCAAGGACAAAGTTGTTTACCAAGACTTCAAAATAATTATGCAAATACGTTATATTATATTTAAGCTGAAATTTATTCGCTTATAAATAAATTTTCTGAATTGAAATCCGAATTCGAGCATCGTACAAAAAACAAACAAACAAAAAAAAGCTAAATGGAAATGTATTTTTTACCATCCAGATATTAATTCATTTAATAATAATGATAACCGAGAGATTTTTTTTATTTTTTTTTTCTCTCCTCTTTATGTGTTTTTGTTTTTGGTTGTGCTGAATGTTTGGGACAGGTGGTGGGGATAATGCGAGTGAATGTGGAAAAAGTATTGGAACGTGACTCGAAATTGTCCGAGTTGGATGACCGAGCAGGTGAGAAACGATGATCAATTCTAACTCAACTTTTTTTTTTGTATTCTTCTCTTCTGCCGAACTCAACCGAACCGTCCAACTAGTCTCCACCACCACGCAGCGCCACCATTTAATATTAATCTTAATGCTAATAATATAATAATAATTAAATTATTTATGAGAGATTTATTAACTGAATTCTTGTTTTTTAACCTTATGTGGGTGGCTTCGTTGGACGGTTTGACTTTGGGAATTCGTTCGTAGGTGGTGGGCATAATGAGAACCAATGTGGAGAAAGTTTTGGAGCGTGATCAGAAGCTGTCAGAGCTGGATGACCGCGCAGGTGAGAGAGATCAGACTGGACCCACCATTCACTGCCTTAAAAAATTATCTTGTCTTTGGCTGGTGGAATTTTTTGTTATTTTTATTTTTTATTATTACTTTGGTGGCAGACTCGATGATGATGATGATTCACAAAGAGTTGTTTAATGTCGTGACGTTCGTGTTGCATTGTTTACATGTTCGCCACTTGTCTTATTTCTCTCTCTCTCACCCTTCTTCTTTCTCTATCTCTTGTCTTCTTGTTGTCTCCTGCCTAGGTAGACTGGAGGAGGGGGGAATGTCACTTCCTTTTCAATCACTCGACTAGATCGCTTTGTTTTTGTTTTATTTTAAAAAGCGTGAGGTATTTCAGGGTATTCACACGATGAGAGGAAAATTAGTTTTTTTTGTAGTGAGAGTTAACATAGCGGTTGAAGTTTGTCCGTTAGTTTTGAGAATAGATTTGAGAGTTAACAACATAGCGGTTGAAGTTTGTCCGTTAGTTTTGAGAATAGATTTAGTTTTTAGAGAAATGTTTTTTATTTTTTTTGCCTTTCCTTAGATTTAAGCAATTTGATCGTAGATTTAGGTTTATGTTAAGTGCCCACTTTTTATTTTAATTGTTAACTTTAAAGAAACTTTTTTTTTGGTGATTTGCAAATTTACTACAGTATTATATTGTTAGCATCATTGACGAGGAAATAAAACGCAATTTAATATGATATGCTTTTGCTTTAGAACTTTGGAATTTATTTTTTTTAAAATTAATGTAACCTAGTTCCCGATTGCTAGTTTATTAGTTGTAAATAATAATTATTGCTAGATGATTTTTATTTATGTTTACAACATTAGTATTTCAGTTTCTGGCAAATTCCTGTATGGATTAGCTAGAATTTTCGTTTAAAATTTGATGTAGTTAAGATTGCAGTTTAGTCAAAGATAAATTTTAAACTTTTTAATAATGTGACTGGAATTACAATTATAGAAAGCCCTTAAATTTCTCCTGTTTAATTTTTATTTACGGTTTTCCGGAATAAATTTTTAGTTTGATGGATTTAATTTGCGGTATCATAATACTGTACTGAATCAGAGCATAAAATCAATGCTACTATTTTTCGTAATTCAATTTGTTAAATTTAGTAAGCTAGGTTAAAATGGGGGATAATTTAATTTGGGAGTTTTTTTTCTTCCTTGATGTAGTTAGTCGAGTGAAGAAAAGAACTGACTTCACCCTTATACGCTTTATGATACTGTCTTTGCAATTTCACTCATGAAATTTTTTATTTGATTTAATTTTTTTTTATTTTTCCCTCTTTTCGAAACAATTAGATGCGTTGCAACAAGGAGCCTCTCAGTTTGAGCAGCAAGCGGGCAAATTGAAACGAAAATACTGGTGGAAAAACTGCAAGGTGAGTGTTTGTTTCGGTAAACATGTGTTTTTATAAGATGTCAGAAGCTGTTTTGTTTGGAGCTGACATTTATTTGCAGATGCTTGCCATAATGATTGGCATCGGAGTTGTAATCGTAGTTATAATAATAGGTGAGAACGGTTAATTAATCTTTCGGTTCAATTCTGTTTCAGATGTGGGCGATTCTTATTGGAATCGGTCTTGTTATCATTATTATTATAGTCGGTGAGCTTTTATTTTTTTTTTTATTATTTTATGATTTTTAGTTAATTGAAATGGTTTTTGCACACGTATATTCCGGGTAAAAGTGGAGATCACGTTCTTTTTTAAGTCGAATTTTGCATTTTAATTTAATTTTTAAAATAAAATTGCCTTGACTAGGTTGATCTGTCAACATTTTTCCATTGCAACACTTGCCCCGAACAGGTTTTTTTTAATTAACACATCAATCAGAAATGTATTGTTTGTGTAATGTTTCGCTTGGAAATTATTTACTTAATTTATTTTATTTAACTGAAAATTCAATTTTTTTTTCAATTATTACTTGTGTGTTTATACGTTTTTACTTTGGAATATGCGGGGTTTTTATTTTTTATTGAATGTTCACATTTTTTATTTGTTTTTGTGCTTGCATTTTTTTTTTTCAGTTTGGGTCGTAACTTCGCAAAAATAGAGATAATATCGTCGAAGAATTCCTGTATTAATATTTTTCTTTCTTTCTTTTATTTTTCTTTTTCACTTTGGCTTGTCAATTTATACATTCTTAATTACTCGTGATTGAGTTCCTGATTTTTTTTTTGCATGTTTAAAGCAACAAAAAAAAACAAATTAACCAGAGAATCGAAACCAACAAGAATCAAACAAGCTAAAAAAAAAAAAAAAATTGTTAAACGAATTGAACTCTTTTTGTTCTTTTTTTTTAAATGGTTGGATATTTGAACATAATTTTTGCGACTAATTTATATGAAATTTCTTTTTTCACTTAAAAACTTCGTGTAGCTTGGGTGGCCAGCGGTTAATCAATCCCACACACATCTACTCTGTTTTCAAAAAAATAACAAAAAAACCACTCTTCTGTTCTTTCTTTTCCTATATGTTTCGGTATTTCATACTCTGAAAAGAAATATTAAAAAAATAAAAATCAGGAGTGACCTAGCAACGGGGAGAAAACCGCCGATGACCTCTTTCTTCTTCTATCAAATTCAACTGACCACGCATTCATTTCTTATTTTTAATTCCTTCTCGACGGAGAAGATCAATAGGAGTCCCATCATTAAAGGTCATCTCGACGAATTCAAATTCCGATATATTAACTCAAAAACTCTTGTTCTTCAGTTTTTCTCTCAACAAAGTCATTCGATAAAAAAAGCGTTGTTTTCTTCTTCTCTATATCTTCTTCTAATATTATATATATATATATATATATATATCGGCTCTCTTTATTATTTCGTTGTTTCCCGAATTTTTATTTTGATATTATTTTCCGTCAAATACTATTGTAAATACTTGGATCTTGTTATTACTAATTGTGAATCGAGCGATTCCGTCAGACTAATCTAACTAGCGCTAAAAAGAAAAGAAAAAAAAGTTGTTAAACCATTCACTCTTCCCTATATTATAATATATCCGCTCTATATACATATTTAAATTTTTCTCCGTCTGTTGGGCACCTCATTTTTAATTCGCTATTCAACGTGAAACACACCCTAAAAAAAATCCTATTCCCGGATTTTTTTCCCTTCTTACAAACCTGAAATTCCATTTTCTTCTTAACCGTGTAGTGGTCATTTTATGTGTGGGTGGTGCCACCGTTTCGGGATCTTTTTACCCTCCCTTCCCCCTATCCCGCAAAAAAAAATAACTAATAAATTCTGAAATTGTGGAATTCTAATCTTGTTGAGAAACGCAAAAAAAAAAAATGTTTTTTAATCATCGTTAATTTTTTGGTTTTTCTTTTTTGTTTTTGTATATATCGAATTATTATATCTTTGAATCCGTATAATTGTAAGTTGTAATAATAAACAAACACGTTCTCTGTATATTTAGACCTAGATAGAATCAACACAATTATTCCCTCTCAGCAAATGAAAATAAAAAAAGTAACGTTGTTATATAAATATAAATAAGAAAACAAAGTATATCTACATGCAAAGGTTGGGTGGGAAAGAATATTAATATCGTATCAATTTTAGTTTGTTCTTCTGTGGGGAATTTTCTGCCGGTACCGTATAGTCTATTTGGGGGGAAATGGTGGTTATTTGTTTTTTTTCTTTTTCGTTTCCCCCACGGAGTTCTTTAGAGACTGATGAGATGATTGCCTCCTCCGCTTATTAAAAACACTACTTACATAATTTTTTTTTTTTTTGTTATTATCTTTTTCCTATCAATTTTTCACTCACTCGCTCCATTTTGTATGTGTGAATAACAATCTATTAAACCATGATTAAACACTTGTGTGCGTGCGTGTGAACAGATGTGGATAATAAAAAGATAATGGGGGGGGGGGAGGGGGGGATTTTTGAATTAGTTTTTTTATTAACGTTAATTTATATATATAGTGATTAATGAAGGGGGTTATTATTTTTTTCTCTTTATTTGTTGTTGAACGTTACGAGTATTTGTGAGATTTTGGGGGCATTGTTTTTTGTTTTGCTGGTTGTTTTTTTATATACGAAAGAGCGGATTTATTTCTCAGTTATAATATATAGCGGGAGGTTAATTTTGTGATTTCGCATCAAGTTTCACTAATTATCAATGCGAGTGTGCGTATGAATTTCATTAACCACTGTTTAATAGATAATTATTATTATGGAAATCGTTATTTGTTTTTTCACTCCTTTTCTCCTCCCATATTTTTTTTTTCTTCTTCTTTCGGTTGTTAATGTAACGAATTTTCACTCGATGTTGTTAATTAGCTGCGATTTTATTTTGTCTTTCAGCTGAAAAAATGTATCAAAAAAAAAAGATATAAATAAAAAAAAAACGAATGGTATATCTAGTCTTTTATCAATGCACAAAATAATGAGCTTTGCCTATTTATTTATTTAATTTTTTTTTTGCCGATTTTCACCACCCTTTCTTGAAATACTATCAGTATTTAGATTAGAAATACATGTACATCTGTAAATGATTTTATTTTTCTAAAACTTCAACCAATGTTAAAGCATAAAAAAAAGATAGATATAATTTTATGTATCTATTCAACTACAGTCTTCACTATCGAAATGGGAATTTTTTTTTATTATAAGCTTAGGCAGTTTTTTTTGGAGAAAAAACTGCGAAAGATCCAGAGAAATTCCGATCAGCAGTTCCATTTTCTGTCTATTTTATTTGAAATTATTTAAAAAATTAAAATCGAAATTTTGCTATTTATAAGCGAAATTAAGAGTGTAAATATTTCATAAACATAGAAAAACGTAATTATTTCAATGGCATTTTCTGCTAATTGAATTTTCAATGTTGTAAAATAAAAATTTGTTCAAAAATAAATACCCGGTAATTAAATTATTTTTATTTATTTCTAAATTTGAATACCGGTAAGTAAATAAATTTTGTGTTATCCATTAAACCCACATGATAAAAAAACAATTTCCATTAGAAATCCGAGGTTTTGATTTACGATAAATAATAATCGATTCAAGTAAAAGATTGAATCTGAGATTTTATTATTATTACCGTATTTTTTATTTTATTAAAATAGATGAATTTAAGATGGGTTTGGAAAATTTTAATTGTTAACCGTGAATTCTCGGGATAAATAATACGTTTCAAAAGTGGCGCCATATAGTTCTACGTCACGTGGTTACGTCACAGTCACCCTGCAGCAGACGTCGTCATTTTCCCCACTCGCATCATCTGTCTTGTTTTTTAAATTGAAAAAAGTAATGTATCATAATTCATTTTATTAATATTAATTAATATAAACGTACGTGCTAGTTTGTATTCAGTTGAGATTTAAGGAAGTCGGGTCGTAATTGTAATGGTTAGATTTGAGAAGCAATTTCTAATTAAATTAAAGCGATGGATCTTTTCGATGATCTTCCAGAACCAGGTGTTATTCATTCTTTAGATTTGAGCTTCGTCATGATCAAATATTAATTATTAATTTGTTTTTGTGTGCATTGCAGTAAATAACCATAGCGATGAAAAACGAAGCTTGGTCGATTCTCCCGAAAATTCTCGTCAAGCGAAGCGTCAGCGCGCTGAAAATGAGAATAATATTAAGGTTCCGATGGTTCGGTTCCAATCTTTCGTGGCGTCGCGAAGAGGCGAACGAGATTTAATGGAAGACGCGCACGTCGTTTTCGATAATTTTCAGACTGTCATCAACCAAGAATTACCAGAAATAGCGTTTCAGTTAGCGTAGGTAATTTGATCATGTTCGTTGGATACCAACTTTCATTAAAAAAACTGTTTGACATTTAATTAGCGTGTCGTTTTACGGCGTTTTTGATGGACACGCCGGCGTTAAAGCTTCGAATTACGCCGCCACTCATTTGCATAAGAATTTCGCAGCTACATTTAAGAAAGGTGAAATTAATTTTAAAACCACGAAATTTGCAATGTTTTTGACTTAAATTTTTGTTATGAAAATGTAGACACGAGTGTTTACACCGAGAAAGAGATAACCAAAATGTTGGTAGATGCTTTTAAAAAGACCGACGACGATTTTCTGAAAGAAGCTACTAAACAGTTACGTAGATGAAGGTGACAATGGTTAATTTTAAAGTTTTAAAATGTTTATTTTATTTCTTCAGGAAACCTACTTGGAAGGATGGCAGCACGGCGATTACAGTCGTGGCTTTCGAAGATGTCATTTATATTGCGAATTTGGGTGACAGCAAAGTACAATTTGTGGTTTAAATTTACTATTGACATGTATGTTGATTTTTTTTTTTTTGTTTCGTACGTGCTCAGGCGATTTTGGCTCGTTTTAATGTAGAAGAAGGAAAAATCGTGCCTATAGCTTTATCTAAAGATCACAATCCCATTCAATACGATGAGCGAATGAGAATTCAGAAAATGGGAGGACATGTTCGGTACATATTATCTCAACTATTATTATTGCATTAATATTTTAATTTTGAAGCGTTTTTTTTTTTTGTATTTGCGTTATAGTGAGGGACGAATTATGGGAATTTTAGAAGTTTCTAGATCGATCGGCGACGGTCAATACAAAACTTTAGGTGTTACGTGCATTCCAGATATTAAAAGATGCCAATTAACCAACAATGATAGGTAAATTACGACAATTTTTATGAAGACGATTTTATGATGATAAATAATTATAAATTGCATTTTAATAAGGTAAAAAAATATTTAATGATTAATGATAATATTATTATTGCTCTTACATTATTATGTAATTTAATATGTAAACCTATATAAAGAGCTTTAGATGAAAAATTCAAATAATCGCACTTTTGAAGGTCAAATTAAGAAATCAAGTGATATTTTTATTCGCGATAAATAAGCGTTTAAATTTCAGCGGAATGTCGTATTGTTGCATGATAACTATTGTTTTAGCTATATAGAATTATGCTTCAAAAAGCATTTTTATTTTTTTTTTGCTTTGAACATACATGATACAGTAGAACTTGGCTATAACGTCGTTTTTCGGGTGTTCTCTGTCAATCATTATTGTATATGGTTATTTAATATTTGATATAATGAAACTCGGATATAAAATGCCCGATTCTTTTGATGTAACTGACTCAAAGATTTTAATGCATTTTCATTTTCGTTTATTACATCCTTGTAGATCATAAATAGTTCAAGGATGCAATAAAACGAAAATAAATATAAATACAATGTCATGTCGTTATAATGGAGTCTTACTGACAGTAGCTAAAAATGAAAAGTTTTATGATTATTAATTACTAGGTTAATTGTTAAAATGAATTTATGAATTATTTTGTTATAGAAAAAAAACCCGTTAAACAAATATTTGCTTTACGTTTTGTGTTTGCAAATATCTAATTAAAGTAATATTAATCATTGATTTGTTTACATATAGGTTTATTATCCTCGCTTGCGACGGTTTATGGAAGGTGTTTTCTCCGGAAGCCTCTATCAAGTTTATTTTAGAGATTCTCGAAGAAGAAGATACGTCGAGTAGCGAAAGTAAAAGCGAAAGAGAGATAAAATTGGAAAGTGCAGCTGCAAAACTGTCGAGTGAAGCAGTTCGTCGTGGAAGTGGCGATAACGTCACCGTTATATTAATTGACGTAAAACATATTAACTAACCTAAGATTAAAAACAAAGTTTTTTTATATAGGAAATTAATATCGAAATAATTTTTTTTTTTTTTCATATTTATTTATTGCGCACTTTGATGTTTGTACTAGGGACGGTAGATTAAAAAAATAATATTAAGAACGAGAACTAATTAGATTATTAGCTTATCATTAAAAATTAATTGAACCCACATAGTTATTATTCTATTTTAATTTAGTTGACGTTTTCCTGCTGAGTAATTTTCACCTAGCTGCAATTTTTTTTATAAACCTGCGAAGGATATTTTGAAAGAAGAATATAATTAGGGCTTGCTGATCATAGAGCTACCAGGTAGTTTAAGCAGCGTTTATATTATAGTATTTTGATTTTTCGTTCGTTATTCAAATTTGCAAAGATTTAATGTTTTTACTCGAGAAGCATTTTTCTCTAACTTGTACAAGAATTTTGTTGGTGTTTTTTTTTCTTGGGCATTTTGATGTTTTTAATAAAATACTGTTCCAAATTAAATTTTATATTACCTATATTTAATTTTAAAAAAAAAAAAAACTTAATTTCAATTTGGGCATTATTTTTCAAATCGGAATACTCACGAATGATTCTTGGCAAGCTTCTAGTGCGGAAATGTTTTTTTCTTACATAAAATTTATTAGTTTATGTTATTTTTTTGAACTTAATTCTCTGTTGATTTTGTTAGTTTATTTTGTTAGTTTATTTAGTTTAGCGTTATTACTTTCAATTGAAATTTAATTTGAAGTGCATCATTTTTATTTAAATTCATAGAATCATAGAAATATTATTATTTTACGTAAAAAAAAGCATAATTTACAATTCATTTTATTTATTAAATTTTGACCAAAAAAGTTTTTGTAAGTTTAAATTTCTAAATAAATTTTACTTTATTCTATTCTATTCTTTTTTTTTTTTTTTTTGAAAAATTTCTCAGTTTTTATTATAAATATCACGTTCTAGTTAGTTTTACATTGTCGTCATGCCTTGTTTTTTAATACATAAACACGACTTGAATAAATAGTTACGCATAGAATGATAGTGCGTGCTTGTTATCACTTGAAGAGCGGTTTATGAATTGCCCTTCCGTGAGTCAAACGACATCCATTGGTTTCTCATAACTGGAAGCGCGTTTTCTATTGGTCAATCATTAAATTTGGTGTTGTTTTAGATGACTTTACCGCCCTTTCTCATTTGCTTTCAACCTTCAGCAAAATTTAAAAAAGTTAAAGAAATAAGGAGAAAAAGTCGGAAGAAGTTAAAGACGCACGTTGTGTTTGTTCTGCACGTCGCTCGGAATATTTTCCATCTACTTATTAATTTTTTTTTTTTTGGAAATCATTCGAGAAAAAATTATGGCGGACGAAGAATTATCGGCGATGCTTAACCGTCGCAATCTAATTAACGAAGGAGCGGCACCGGCTGAAAATCACAAATATAAAGTATTTAACCCTTACACGGAATTTCCAGAATTCACCCGCAAAGAAATCAAAGAGTTCGAAAAAACAATGAAAAAGTAAGTTTTTAGAACAAAAATATTTTCTTCTTACGACTTTGTTTTGATTAATTTAATTCTTAAGCGTAAAAATTAGTGTTTTTTAAAAGTATTACACCACTTTGCGGTTGGTAAAAAAAAAAGAGAAAAATGGGACAGATAAATACGATGTGATGGCGATCTAGTTTCGAGATTAAACGGAGGAAAGGTCGAGAAAATAGCCGGTTAAAATCCATCAGCAAAGGTGTTTATCCGGGTTAATTAATTCTACTCTGACCTAGTTTAAATAGGAGACTATAGGAATGTACGCGTACAGAAAGAGGAATTCTTTTATTCCTCGTGTATTTAAAATACACAATAATAAAACAGGAATTTCCATTTTTCTTCCCTTTAAAATTTTTTGTTCCAGGAATATCGATTAGCAAAATTAATCGCTGCAAAGTTTTTATTCGAATCATTATCGCGAATAAACACATTGTATACAGTTTATTCTTTTCTGAGTCATCATAATTTTCATCCTGTGACTAATCGAATCGAACCAAGTAATAGAGCGGATGGAAATTAAATTAAACGGGATATTATAAGGGATGTTTATAATATAAAAAGATAGGGAGAGAGAGAGGGAAGGAGGGAGGGCAAAGAAAGTTATAATGTTGATTCCGAAAATAACTTACGAGTCCAGGAGGCAACCAGATCACTTTTTCTTCTTCCTATGTTATTATTTTGAAACGAGCAGTATTAATTTACGCCAATGGAAACCTATAATAATAAGAAAAATAACGTCGTTACGTAGTTTCAGTTTACGCTTTTTCTTCTCTCATGACTATTACTCATATTTTTTTTAAAATAAATTTGACGTTAAAATACTGTACAGTATTACACGCTTTGTAGTTGGGGTATAAATTAATTTTTGAACATTTATTTTTGTATAAACAATATTTTTTACTTTTAAATTTTATTACTTTTATTTAGTTTACGATATTATTATTTTTTTTCTCGATATAAATTAATTTATAGAATGCTCAATTAATTTCTGTTATATTTCCACTAAATTGAAACTACTGTATAGACGTTATTATTATTATTATTATTTTTTTTTTTGAGCGCGCATAACATACTTTTTTTTCTGCAGGTATATGAACTTGAATTAATTGAATGCATTAATTTTTTTTATATAGCATTATTATGGTAGAACGATAATTATTCAGTATTATAAAATTATTAAAAGAACGCAAAAATATTAAGTTTTTTTAACACGGTGTCCACAAAAAAACGGATTTAACTGAATTAGTATAAAACTCTTTTAATGATCTAAATATTTGAATGACACGAGGAAATATTTTATTTTAAGGATTTTTTTAGTATTTAATGAATTTACAGTATGTTCAAAATATGCCTTCTTCGGCCTCAACATAATCATTATACCCACTCACTATGCCCACCTGCATGCATAACAGCTTCATCAAATTTTCCTCATGCCTATATCATATTATACTGTATGTTGGCGCATTTCTTTAAAATTCCAGACTTAAATTAGGTAGATTAATTTAACAAAATATTGATTAAACAGGTTATGGTTTAAAAGTTTTAAAAAAATCTTTAAAGTAAAGTTTTTTCATGTGTCATTAAAATAAGTTTATTTGGATTTTTAAAACATTTAGCATGTCAATGATACCTGTAATAATGCAATTACAGTATAATAAAAAGTGATTAGGTCATTTATTTTAAGAAAAGACATTAATGATTTTTTTTTTCTAAAATAAAAAGCGATTATTGCGTAATTGCTTATTCATTTGAACTTGGCTACCCGTTATAAAAATACTTACCGTAATAGTTTTTAAAAAAATATATTTCAATCGAAGTAGCCTACTTTTTTTTAGCGGAATTTTTTTAAAAATATGTGTAGCTATACTTAAGTTTAAGTTTTGACAAAACGAATTAAAAAATAGTTGAAATTTCAAGGTTTGAAAGTGACAGATGTTACAGGTACAAACTTATCATTATCTGCAGTGACAAGTAAACATTGCAATTGCAACCTAAAGTAATAATAATAATAACTCAAAAAATTATAGTCTTCAACATAACATTTTTTTTCTTTTGAATTATTATTATATTTCTACTTTCGAAATTGTTTGAAAATAATAAGTGCGTTTAAATTTAGCCTTTTCGTGTCTTACAATAAATATTTATTCCTCAAAAGATTGTTTATCGTGCGTTATGTTTATAATAATTTTGTATCATCATAAAACACATGTGCTCGCGACTACTGTACATTTATTTTTTAGCTAGGGATATTTTTTTTTTCTATCTTTCTTCTTATTTAATGTTTGGAAGGTTTGTAGGTTTGTGAGGTGAGTGTTCTCGTAATCTAACGGTTTCCAAAAACCGGTCTAACCAGAACGAGCCTGGAATATTTCACATTTCTTTCGCAAAACAAAATAAAAAAAAAATTTTCTTCTTAACTGTTTTTGTTTTTAATTGTGTTCAGGTATGACACGGCGAAGGACGGGTTCCTGGATTTGCAGGAGATGAAATTAATGATGGAAAAATTAGGCGCTCCTCAAACGCATTTGGCACTCAAACAGATGATCGCCGAAGTGGACGAAGACAAAGACGATAAAATTAATTTCCGAGAGGTTATTATTATTAATTTTTTTTTTATTTCGAATTGAGGTTTATTATATTATAAAAATTAATTAACCTCATATTCATTTATGTAGTATAAGATAATTTTCTCCCGTCAATTTAACTCGAAAATTGATGCTGAAGAGAAAAATGTTTCCAGTTAATTATATTACATATTTTTTTTTTATTTGTTTATCTGTATTTTTTTTTTCTCGTTGTTGTTGTTTAGTTTCTTTTAATTTATCGCAAAGCCAGACAAGGTGAATTAGATGCGGATAGTGGCTTGGGGCAATTGGCTGCCCTCACGGAAATTGACGTCAACGCTAGTGGAGTGGGTGGGGCCAAAAACTTCTTCGAAGCTAAGGTATATTATAATAACAATAGTAAATTATTAGGTTATGCATGCGACACAGTAAGCTAATTTATTTACTTATTTTCAAAACATTCTACATCACAACTTTTTTTTTAAAAGAAAATTATTTAAAAAAAAAAAAAATAAGTTAAATGAGAAGAAACCAAAAAATTGAATGCATTTTTTCTAAAACTTTTTAAATTTTAAGACATTAAATTTCAAGAGGCAATCTTTAAATTTTTAATTACTGTATTAAATTGCAATTATAATATTTGGAGAGAGTTTTTTTGCATTTATAAGTATGCCGGTTATAATATTATTATTTTGAGTTTGGTCAGATTAATTTAAGAAAAAAAAAATTAATTTTAATAAGTTCAATGCAAATTACCATTCTTTCTTTTATTATAAAAAAATTAATTATTTATAAATGCAATCGAAAAAAGTTGAGTTTATTACTGTAATAAATTAGGAATAATTATTTTACGGTTAAAAAAAAAAAAAAAATTATTTATTAAGTTCAATGCAAATTACAATTCTTTCTTTGATTATAAAAAGAAAATCAATTATTTATAAATGAAATCGAAAAAAATTGAGTTTATTACTGTAATAAATTAGAAATAATTATTTTACGGTCAAAAAGATTAAAACAGTTTACGAAATTAACATTTAAAATTTAAATAAATAATTTAAAAAAAAAAAAAAAAATGAAATACCCCGCAGTTATTTTTTTTTAGTAAATGCAAGGCAAATTACAATTTAGTATTTTAAAAAGAATTCGGATATAACGACATCGAAAACATCGCGTTATAACCGAGGTTAATTATAGGCCTACATTTAAAAATCGAAAAAATGCCTTTAATTTTAAATAATAGGAAATAGATTTTTACGGTTAAAAAGGTTAAAACAATTTGCTAAATTAACATTTTTTAATACCGTATTACTTTAAAATTCAAATGAAATTTTTTTTATTGTGGTTATTGAATAGAATATTGAATAATGGAATCGGTTTTGAAAATACAATAAAAACATGTTTTGGCACACTTTAATAATTCTTCGCATTTCAAGAAAATTTTAATCTTATGTAAATATCACGATTTGTTTTGCATGATTTATTTTTTTTATTATTTTCCAAATGACAAGTGACGCATAACCGGAAAAATAAGAATCAATTTTTAAATCGGACAACCAGATTTTTTTTAAAATTTTTTTTCATATCTTCAATTTTTTTTAAAAAAAAAATGTTATCATTGTAAAAAAATACAAATTTGAATGATTTGAATAAATATTACTAATTTTCAGATCGAAGAACTTTCGAAGGGAAAACGATTCGAAGAGGAAATTAGAGCGGAACAGGACGAGAAAAAAAAGGAAAACGAAGAAAAACAAATAAGGAAAAAAATGTTTAAAGAGAAAGCTTTAATATTCGCTTCTTAAAAATTTTAATTTTTTAAGAAGAAAAACTTGGCAATAATTTTATTTGATTTCCTCGACGTTGCAATAGTTGCCTTTTTTTTAAAAAAAAGTACATACCGCGTTATCTCTATGTACAGTGCAGATTTTATACTTATTGTAAATTTATTTCGCGTTTCAATTTGTTTTTTTTATATTAAAAAAAAATGAATGAATTACAAAATGATAATATTGTACAATTTCGTGTTACGTTTTTAAAACTTTGAAATAAATTTTGTGAATTAACATTTTTATGATACTGGTATTTGTTAATTTAAATACGAATGAATTCATTTTAAAACCATAGAACGAACCATAAAAATATTATTACAACCTATGTTACAACTTTTCGTCATGTTTTATTATTTTTATTTTAAAAACCAAGGAAAGTAAAGGAAACGCTTGTCATTTTGTGAGCGATTTAATAATAATTTTCCGCTTTCTGGATATTACGAAATATTGTACTTTTTTTTTGTTTTAAAAATGAATTTTTATTACTGAAAAAAATAACACTACAGTATTAAATAACGTGAAAACTAATACCCACAGCTTCATAAACACAGAACCAGTGGATAAAAGACTTTTTTTATCTATCTGGTGTGCAGAATAAAAACGAATTCAATTGAATTAGTATTAAATCCATTTAATAATTTAAATATTTTAATGTCAGATGAAAAAGAAAACATTAAATTTTATTTAAATGAATTTTTTAACATTGAAAGCATTGATTCCAGCTTGACCGAAATTGTTCCCGTCTCCTGCATATCCTCATTTTCATAATTTGTTCTGATGTCTTGTAAACCTTTTCTTGCATCACACCCAATATTTTGTAGTCTACCTAATTTAAGTGTGGAAAAATAAAAAAGTTTTGTTCCAACGTATGATGGAAACTCGATGAAGTTGTTGTGTATATAGCTGTTGCATTGTGAGTGGGTATAATGTGTGTGTTGAGACCAAAGGAGGATAATTTTATGAAAACAAAAATTAAGTGTTAAAAAAACTATTAAAGTAAAGTTTTCCCATGTGTCATTAAAATATTTAGAATATTAAAAGGATTTAAGAGCTTGTAGCTAGCTACTATTTTCAGTTGGGTCATTTGCAAAAATGTTATCATTAATTTGACTTTTAAATTATTTTTTTAAAAATAAAATTTTTGATCTTGACTTGAATTTAATGGATGACCCAAACAATATTTAAATCCAATATAAAATATATTATACAGTACTGTTTTATCAAAAAAAAAAAGTTTTTTGTTGCAATGATTTACAGCTTTTAACTATAAAATAATATTTTCTTCCATTTAGGGCCTGGGGCACACGCCATTCAAAAGGCCAGCTATAAAATACCTTCTTCGTGAAGACTTCCTAGGAAAAAACCCAGACTATAATTAACTTCGGCGAAAGATTTTAGTTTAAACTTCATAATTCAATAATTGTAATTATTTTATGAAATTACTGGAAATTTTCTTTGTAAAAATAGGGTACTTTTTTTTGCATCCAGGGGATAAACAGTTGGGGGTAAAGGAATGAGAGTAGGCGGAGCCTAAGGTGAAGGTAATTTAAGAATGAGTTACGAGGGTTAGATAGCAATCAGCCAGATGGCGCTTCACAACATTTACAGCGTCATCGCTTTATGGGAATCTCTTCTAAAGGATCCACGGCAAATGTTTCACTGTCTAATTCAGGCAAATTCTACGGCGAGTCTTTCGTCGGTGAACCCTTTAGTGTAAACGCTTTGTCGGACAGCCCTTCCCCGCTTTTCAAAACGAGTGGCGACCCCTACCGACGAAATGCTGAAAAAGGCAGTAATTTCTCGACCAACAACAACAAAACAATGGATTTCAAAGCTAATTTACCACTATTTTATTCGGATTTCGTTATAAATCCCGCTAGGAAATAGCGTTTAATGAAATTTGTCGCGCGTTCAAATGTATCTGGCCAGTCGGTGAGTTCGCGTTCGGTGTTAAAAAGACGCGAATCGGGAGTTATTCGGCGAGGGAGAAAAGTGTTCGTCGAGCGAGCGCCAATGGAATTTTTTTTTATCTCGGATTCGCAGTAGCCAGCAGCAAATTGACATTCTCCTATTCTCTCGACGCAACGATGGGGAGTAAATCAGCCGTACATTAACTCCAGTACGTAAAAAAATCTCTTTCAAAACCAAAAAAAAAAAAATAATAAAATAAATCCTACAAAAATATTAAAAATGAATTTTAATAATATCTTTGTAAGGAGAAATCCTATCATGAACGAAGCTGGTGGACAACAACAACAACAGCAGAACACGAACCAAGTGGTGGTATCGAGCGCCGCGTCGGTGTCTCAGGTGAATACTCCGAGCGGGCCAGCCATTTACGTGCACGGAGGGCATTCGGGGACCCACGTCGTGCAACCCAATAATATCCCCATCATGACATCAAACTCCATGCCGTCGCTGAACGGAGCGCAGACCATTACGACGTCGATTAGCTCCTCGTTCGCCAGTCCTCAAACCACGCCGAGCACCATGGTATCGCATTCGCCGGTCCAACCCACGCATATGCATCAAACCATGGTTCATCCCAACGTTCCTCCGTCTCCCATACCACAAGTACTAAGCTACTGCGGTTCAAAAATTAAAAGTTCCCGGAATAAATTTAACATTTTTTTCCCAAATACTCAATAACCTTTGAAAAAAACTTTTTTGTTTATCTAGAGCTGTTCTGGAACCTCTCGAACGTATTTAAAGTAAAAATTGCTGCTCAAAATTATATGTGCGGCCAAATTCAAGTTTTTATTTTGTTGAATACAGTATATTGTATTATGTTTTTTTTTACTATTAATGATAGATAGAAGAAAGCATCAGGCAATTAAATTTGAGGACAGAGTTTCAATGTTTTAACACTCAGACCTCGTTTTGTATCTACAGTATTTACTTTCCATCTTTATTTACTTTCTTTGAAAGCATTCAAATACACTGTACCAATCAGTATTCTTTCATTTTCGAAGCTGCATATTAATTATTTTTAACAGTTTGTTTTATTATTTTAACTTATCTTGTTATCAACTTTTTTTAGATACCGACAGTAGGTAGATTTTCTTATGCGACTAATAATTTTACTAGTACAGTATTTGTTTTAGAAAAATTGAGTAGAAAAATGAAACCCTATTGGTAAAAAAAATGGTACAGTATTACGGTAAACCTGTAGTTTGCATCCTACGTTTGGTGGAAACGTATCTAGATTACAAAATGAAGTCAGAGGGTACTTATATTAAATGTTGCGGAACAAGACTCGAAATCCCTGTATTTATTTAATTGAAATGCACGAAAATGTTATTACTTTTGAGCAGTAGAAACGTTTCTGAGAGGTTTTAGATCATGTTTTAAAAAAGTGATTCGAGTATTGACGAAGAATGGTAAATTTGTCTATTTTTGGGAACGCAACGTATTTTTATGTTTTGATTATATTAAACTTTCTAATGAATTAGAACTAACTGTGGTTTTTGTTTTGAAAATGGAGCAGGTACAAGTGATTCAGCAGCCGTTACACAGTCCCACCGCATATTTGAATCATATGTACGGCGGTCAACAGCAGCTGTTAATGCCTGGCAACATCACCATGAGTCCTTCGATTCAAGTGATCGCCGCTGGCAAGCCTTGTGGTCCGAATCAAGGGGGAATGATGTTGGCAGGAAAACAAGTGATTCAAGGCCAGTCCAGTTATATTCCGCAAGCCGGGAATCAGACTTTAGTGTTGCTGCCGCAACAATCATCTTTGGTGGCCACTCACACCAAACAGGTAGCAGATCCTCATAAAGTCCGACCGTTCGTGAGTATCCGTGCTGCTGTTGTGTTTAAGCCCACTTTTCAATCTTGTACTGGAGATTTTGTTTTTTGGGTTATGGCAATAATAATATCTAATTACTCGTTCGATTGTTTTTTGAGTCGATAAAATAATAATTATACTACCGTCAAGGTTGCTTATAATTATTTGATTGGATTAGGTAATGTTTACACTCCAGAAGGTATTGATTTCTTGGCTGTTTGTGTACATTTTTATCTTTTTTTTAATGACTGGATGTAGTAAAATGTTTGATTACAACGTTAGCAATTTGAATGGCATTTTTTTGGCAATTTGTTATTGGTAAATATAAAATCCATCCAAATGCTTACGTTATGTAGGCATTCTTTTAATTTCCCTTTCTGTTTTGAGAAAATAAATTGATTACATAATGTGGTGATCATTAACGTCGAAAATATGTTATTTTTTGATTATGTACCGTAATGTCAATCATGCACTTTTGTGTATTATTGATCATTTATCAAAAAGACTATAAATTACCGGAAAGAATGTTTACTTTACTAATCAATATTTTACCATATCTTATCATTTGTTGGTATTCTCAAGTATTTTTGATTAATTGGGGCAGTAGATTATCGGTGGAGATCTCATTATTGTGCAATGCTTTGATTTTACTTATTTCTTTTGATTTATTTAGAGTATAAATTTTTTTTGATGGTTGTTGCATGTGCATCGTCGGATTTTTAAACGTTTATAAAGCGATTCTAATATTTTATTTTGGGGCATTGTCAGGTAATGAGTCCAGCCGGCACGCTCCAATCTAAATCACCTATTCTCCCTCAACAGAATCATCCCGGAGCCGGTCAACCTCAAATGCTCAACAACGCGCAGTTTAAACAATTGACGAGCCAAGCGACTATCGTCTCCTCTCCTCAATTGATCACCAGTCAAGCACCTGGGGGGACGATGATTGCTTCCCAATCTCAAATTTTAAACGGACTTCAAGCCCTCAGTACATCTCTTCCGCAACATCTCACGTGGGCCACTCATGGAGGTCACGTTATCACTCCAAGCTCCTTCATCTTTCGCAGCAGTAACCAGCAGGAAAACATGTTTATTCAGTCGCAACCCACCGCCCCTACTCCCATTCAACCGCAGCCTCAAACTAATATGGTGCAGCAACAAACGTCATCTCATCTTATGAAAACTAATAAAGTAAGTTGAAGAACTGATACTTTTTATCAGATTTAGTTATGGGAAAATTTAAAAATAATGATAGTGTATTTGGAAAACTTGTGAATAATTTTTATGCAAATTATTAACTTATTTTCAAGCAATTTGTAAACCACGTTTTTGATTGCATTTATTATAGGTAACAAATGTTGTCGGAGGAAAGTCATTTGCTACCATTCTTCCATCAATGTCGGCTCCAATTCGCCCGGCAAGTTCGGTCGCAACGCAAACCAACACCATGGCTAATTTGAGGCCGCAGGTATCGTAATTGAAGGAATCACTTTCTATGATCTGATTTTTGGATATGAAAGTTTCATTACATGGGAGAATATTTATACATTTTAGTTGAAACAAAGAACAAAAAATCATATGAATCGAGTGGCGCCAGCATTCAACGCACCGATGCAGTACCAGAAAGCCGATGCAGCCAATCAAACCAAAATCTTTCTTACGCCTCATCAAGCTCCAATTCCTATTCAAAGTAAGGTGGTATCGGAAGTAAGGATGACTGCACCGATTATCAATCAGCATCCAAATAGTCAGTTTGCATTTTTTTTTATTTTTTGGATTTTTTTAATTGAATCGGTCATTTTAGAAAACTGACAAGTTTAATTTTTTTTTCACGCTTTATATTTTTGAGGTTGTTAATCATTTTGGATTGTAATAGAGACTTTTTTAACAAGTGCTTTTAATTTAAAGTAAACTTTTTATTAATGGATCTCATAGTTTTTTTTATAAGATAGAAGATTATTTTCTGAATTTGAAAATCAGTTAATGACTTTTTCCATTACTAAATTATTAAAAAAATTGCATTCTGTTATTTTAGATCAGTAGTTTTTTAAGAAATCATTCAGTAAGTTAAGCCCTTTGCACTTATTTTAAGGTAATCATCATCTAAACGACGACAAAAATTCAATATTTTTCATTTTAACAAACAACAATGGTAAACATTAGGAAAAATTTTACAATTTTTTTTAAAGATCATAAACGTAGATTTACTTGTTAAAATTGCCATTTTCTAAATATACTAAAATTAATTTGACATAATTATATTGTACGTTAATATTTGTGTAGTTTTTTAATGGCCAATTTAATTCGTAGATATTTATTTCTTTATAAAATGTTGCTAGCTTTTGAATTAAAATTTTTAATGATCGGTATCTGTTTTTTTAGTGGGTGTATTCCCCGAAGGAATAAACGTAATGAGAATGACGACAGCGAATATGATGCCGATACCTATTTCTTCTCCAAATACAAACGGCATGATCGAAACCATGGACACTTCGGATGCCAATCAAACCGATGTTAACACTCACATGATCTCGAACGTTTCCGTTTCTTCGGGATTGAACATTATTTCGCCAGCGATGAATACGACGAACGTGAGCCCTATGCAGAACCGAGTAGAAAATGGTGTGAAAGAAGTAGGCCAACAAACTCCGAGTCCCGCGATTCAGGTCTCTGCTGCAAACACCACCATCGTTATGCAAGATAACGGACAGATGTTGCAGCAGCTTCTACAACCAGCTCCAGAAGTTCACGAAGTTGCAGTTGGAACTGAGAACGCGGCTAAAGATAAGCAACCTCAAAAAGCCATCGTCAAACCAAATGTTCTCACTCATGTTATCGAAGGTTATGTCATTCAAGAATCCGGGGAACCTTTTCCAGTAACTGTTAATTTTACGCTTTTTTTGATAAAATCTTTGATTTGACACAATTTTTTTAAATTAACAGGTTTCGAGATCTACTTTAAGTAATGAATTGAGTTCACCGAAGCAGATTATTACAACTCATCATTCTAACGAAACAACGCTAAATACAAGTAGAGAAAGAATTAAAGTTATATTTTGTTTGATTTTCTAATGTTATTTATATTTTTAGATCCAGAAAATACTACCCTTTCCGAATCCCCAGACAATCAGGATCCTAAATCCCAACCTTCTCCCCAACAACAGACTGAACAACATTCAGAACCGACCGAATCGTGGCCAGGTACACCAGGATTTTCTTTTTTTTTCATTTTTATCTTAAATTGTCATTTTTATTACACCTCCTTTGGGTTGATTTTTGGTGTGGGTTCTTTTTTTTTTCTCTGTCCCATCTGCATTCCCTCTCCTTTTACATGTTTAGCTGAGCGAGTCAGCCCTTTGGAATTAGCGATGGCCAAGTGTGAGTACTGCGGGAAACTTGATTACGTAGCTCGGTTTAAACGTTCGAAAAGATTCTGCTCGTCTTCGTGTGCCAAGCGTTATGCTCACCACATGGGCTCGTCTTCTTCCTCCTACGCACTAACTGGAGCCGGTCTTTACTTCTTTATTTTTCTCTCAATTTCTTTTTTACTCTTTCGTGTCTAGCAAAATGTTTTTCTTTCCGTGTTTATCACGCATGTGTCATGTGGTACACTAATGGTAATATTAACAAAATTGCACGTTCATAAGTTGACAGAAACAACAAAAAAATTTTTCTTTCGTTTTGCTTATTAATCGCTAATCTCAAATATGTTTGTGTATGTCTGTTTCTCTGCCAGATGTGCTCGAATACTCGAACACGTCATCTAGTCTTAAGCACTCTTTCTCCAGCCATCATAAAATGCGAAAATATAAGTCACACACAGGTGGGCTTTCTTTCATTTCTATATTTCTTGCTAATTGTCTAGCTTTTACATTGATTAATTCGCGGAAAGAGTAAGTTTTGTCTATATTTCTGCATTGTTTTCTTTTCCCCTCTAAAATTATTAATAACATTGTTTCTTATAATTTTGATTGGATTTAATTTTTTTAAATTGCGATAGACGGCAATAAGTACGGAAAAAAGAGGAAACATCCAAAGAAGATGAAGGCAAGGAAATTAGAACGAAGTCGAATGGTGTACAATGCCGAAGAATGGGTTCGAGCTCAGGTTAGTTTGGAATACGAAATTAAGTGTTTCTAAGTTATCACTTTATCTAGTGTTGATTTGTTCGAAAAACATCCTAGAGATTTAAAAATAATTTTGAAAAACGCTGAAGCGAATGGTTTTTTTTTTGACAATTCAGTAAACTAAAATAGTTTTATAAACTCGGATTTCTGACAAGATGGAACAAAACTATTTTATTGAGCAAATCAATTTGATAAAGAGGTTTAAAAAAACTATTTATTAACGTTAATAAAATGTTGCAGAACCCCATCGAATCGCCTGGTAAAGAAGAAGAAACTAACAGTTCAAATTCTGGTGCCGAGAGTTCAATGTCACCTGTAACGCCGACAAATTCAAAGGATATTATGGAGATCGATTCAGGACCTCGGAAACCGCCTAAGAAATGGAGCGTAAGTTTTTTCAATTAAATTTCGAGTAAAATTAAATCAAGTAAAACCCCAATGTTTATTTGAATAGGTGCAAGAAGTGTTTGAATTTATCAAAGCTCTTCCCGGTTGCTCCGACTACGCCGAAGATTTTCGTCTTCAAGAAATTGACGGTCACGCGCTGTTACTTTTGAAAGAAGATCATCTGATGACAGCTATGAATATGAAATTGGGGCCAGCGTTAAAGATATGTGCCAAGATTACAACGTTAAAAGAAGAAATGCAAAGACAGTAATTTTGAACTCTACTGTATTCTTCAAAAGAGGAGAAAAGTTTTCGGTGTCTCTTCGACATTCGAATATTGTTGTAGTGACAAGTTTAAAGGATTTTCATTGTGTACTTAGAACGATGTGTTTGAAGTTTGTTGCGTAAGTAACTTTTATTTTATTTTTTTACATTTCGAATGTATTAAATTGTCACTCTGTGTATTAAGGACGTGTTTTGAAGTAGGAAAATATTTTGTATTATTGCAAGCGATTTGCAATATCATTGTAACGGCATTTTTGAATTACTATGAACGACTTTTTAGCATTTTATGTTGATTAACGAAAAGCTAAAAATATAATTTTTATTTACTAATTGCGAATTCTCGCTGGTATTGAGATATTCGAAAATCCCCCATTTTTTTTTTTTAAAGAAAAATAAGTCGTATTGACGCATAAAACCAAAAAAAAAATATGTGTACTGTAATTATATTGCGAATTTTGCACCAATTATTGATCTTGTATTTGACGAACATTTCCCCCCAACTAAATAACAACTTATTTGTGTGCATAAACGCGAAAGATGAAGCTTTTTTTTTCTTCTTTCATACAGTTATCGCATCTTCATTCATTTTTATCATTTTTATATCTCTCGATATTCATATTTATCAGACATCATTAGCTCACCAAAAGAAAAAAATAAATTGCACATCTTTTTCGATTTGCAAAAATATTTCTCTGAGTTTCATTTTATTTATTTTTTTTCTTCGTCTTTCAATCTACTTCTTTTTATTATTATTATTATTATTATGGAAAATTTTTCGTTTTCCTATTCTATACATATAAATTTTTTTTTTTTGCGAAATACTTTTCATATGTAGTTAATATATTCTAAATGTATAGGCAGGGGGGGGGGGGACTCTTAAAATGACAGTTGCCTAGCGATGCGAACTATTGTTTAGATGACGTAAGAGTGGGAAAAGTCACTCTCCTTTTATAATACACACACGAGTGTACTGTACAGTATGATTATATTTTTTTTATTTTCGTCAAAGTGACGTCATAACCACTCCCCTTTTTTGCGGTAAACGCGTGCGATTGGCGCGCGAATGGGCGGCGTTTGACGAAACATGTCTCGCCCAGGCGTTTTCATCGTTTATCGCGCGTGTGTGTATACTTTTTCGTAACCGTTCGGATCAAGAGTACTGTTGTGAGTAAAAATGTTCGCACCCCACCGTTTTTATTTAAAGTTACCCACGTATTATAAATGTATCCGACGAAACGAAGAGTGGTGATATTTAAACGCTGATTCGGAAGAAGAAGAAAAAAATGAAGTGATTACCCAACGTCGGGAAAAAAAGTGCTTGACACGTGCTCTAACCGCGCGAGTTTTACGGGCCGGGGAACAGGTGCATCGTCGTCGGCCAAATTTGGGACCCTCATTTAATCCATCGTTTTTATCACGAAACCGGCAAATTTTTAGAGGTAATTAACTATAATATCATTTATTATTTTTTGGCAAACACTCTTTCTCACACACAAAAAATAAATATTATAATTAAAAGTGTAAAATTGTGTGTTTTTGGAGGGCGCTTAGCGGAAAGAGATATTATGTACACGGTGTCACTTAGTTATCTCCATAGAAACTCCGCACGGAGCTAAAAAAAAAAAAAAAATAACTTTACGATAATTTACTATCATTTTCCGCAATTGAAAAATTTATTGATTTATATTTATTTTTTTCTATATTACAGCGCAATAAAAAAAATAATTTTTTTTTCTTTTTTCTAATATATATATTTTTTTTAACAAAAGAAAAATACAGTACAATAATATATAATATTTATTTAATATTATTGCAATGATGTCAGGTGACATTTCGCCCACTTCCGGCTCGATTATTTGCATTTCTACAGCTTTTTTTTTTGTCTTTCTTTTTTTTTTTTAATAGAATTTAAAAGGATTAAAAAAAATTTTTTTTTGAGTTTAAAAAAATAAGAAAAAAAAAAAAAAAAAAGAGTTGATTTTTACATGTCAACTATAATACGTTTTTAGTAGTGGAGTTTCTTTTTCTTTTTCGTCTGCTTTTCTTAAATCTTAAAAGTCGTCGTCGTCGTTGAAAAGCTGCATTATTTGTACAGGAAACTGTAAACTTTTAAGTAATTTCAATTCAACACGTGCTTTTGTTACCAGACAACAACAACAACAAGATCTTTTTTTCTTTCTCTCTCTTCTTTTCTCTTTATAATACTTTTTTTTTTCTTCTTTTTTTCAACTGATGATATATATATTTTTATTTTATTCTTTTCTATCTCTTATTTCTATTTCATGTACGACCATTAAAAAAAAAGAATAATAAAGATAGAAAAGAAAGAAGAAGAAAAAAAAAATATATGAATTCAATTCTTGCTATTTTATTTTTATTTTTATTTTTTTTTGTTCTTTTTATTCCTTTTGTTGGGTCGAGTCTTCTTATGTTTAGTCAGCTTTTGATAAGAATAAGACTTTTTTCCTCCTTCCTCCCACCCACACCCTCCTTTTTCACATATCTAAACAAAACAAAAACCGTCTTTTTCCAGCTTTCATAATACACACACACAACACACTCACTCACTTAGCTTTTGGAGATTTTTTCTTTCTTTTTTTCTTTTCTTTTTTTTTTTTTTTTCAAAGAAAAAGTCACAAGTTGTTGAATGCCGACGATGCAATCTGTGTATGGAAGAGCACCTCCCCACTCCTCATAGGAGCCCCCCATTACAATCGCCTCACTTCATATTATACATACTGTACACCCCCACACGCACAACAAATCTCACTTTCTTTTTTTTTTTTTTTTTTTTTCTCCTCTTTAAAAAATGATGGTATTGGCGATGGGTAGGTGGGTGTGGGTGAATGAGACTGTGTGGGTAGGGGTAGAAGAAGATAAAAAGGGGTTAAAATTGAGGCACGCTGCTACCATCAACACTCTTGTTTGTTTTCTACCTCATTTGTGTTTTTAGAGGTGGCGTTGTTTCCGGATTTCAACTTTTGTCTTTTTTTTTTTTAAAGAGATTTTTTTTTTTCTAATTAAAAGTAATGTTATAAAGAGATTTTTTTTAAAAAAAGTTTTTTTTTTACTTTTATTTTGTTGTGTAGTTGAAAAGCGGACGGTATAACGAAGGTTAATTGCTCGGGTCAATTTGAAGTTTTTTTGTTGAATTTGAAAAAATTGAGAATATTTCGTTAAATTGGGAATATTTCGTTAAATTGGGTATACAGTACCTGTATTTCGTTAAATTGGGAATATTTTGTTAAATTGTGAATATTTCGTTAAATTGAGCATTTCGTTAAATTGAGAATTTCGTTAAATTAAGAATTTCGTTAAATTAAGAATTTCGTTAAATTGAAAATATTTCGTTGAATTAAGAATATTTTGATAAATTAAAAATATTTAGTTAAACTAAAAATATTTTGATAAATTGAAAATATTTCGTTAGATTAAAAATATTTCGTTAGATTAAAAATATTTCGTTAGATTAAAAATATTTCGTTAAATTAAAAATATTTCGTTAAATTAAAAATATTTCGTTAAATTAAAAATATTTTGTTAAATTGAAAATATTTTGCTAAATTGAAAATATTTTGTTAAATTGAAAATATTTCGTTAAATTAAAAATATTTCGTTAAATTAAAAATATTTTGTTAAACTGAAAATATTTTATATAATCGTGAAATTGAAAATTATTTTGAAACGTTTTATGAAATGGAAAAATTTCGTAATATCGAGAATTTTTTTAAAATTAAAAATATGACGTTAAGGCGAAAGTATTTCGTTAAATTGAAAAAATGTTGTTAGGTTGAGAATATTAAGTTCTTAAATTTCTTTTAGATTAATCGACTGTTTGTTTTTTTTTTCTCGCCGACCATGAAAACCGGAAGTCATTAAAATATAAAAGTAAATATTGCAAGTGAATATTTACATTTTGAAAATACCAAATAAGCTTTTTAAACGATTTACACGGTCGACTTAAAGGAAAGTAAAACAAACTTTTAAGCTATCAATAATTTTTCAATGTGCAAACAAGTTAGCTCTACATGACTGTAGGCTACTTCCTGTGTTTTGCTCGGCCCTTGCGGTGGGAGTGCCAGAGTGGGACTGGGCTTCCTCATTCCCGCTCCCCAAACTTTTCACAGTTCCCTTACCGTGTTTTTCTCTTCTCCATTACACCAATACCTCGATATACGGCCTTTCGCTATAACGGCCTTTATTTTTTGTGGCACTGTCTCGATTTACGGCCCAAAATGCTTCGCCATAACGACCAAAAGAATTTTTTAAACGAAAAAATTTGCATTAAAGGTGCATATTTTTTTAAAAAATGCAAAAATTTATCGAAAAAGCACATTTTGCATGAGTCACGAGAATGAAATATTGAGAAAGTGTTGTTTTTCTTCAGTACAATACATGTACAGTAAAAATGAATCAGATTTATTTTGCTTCTGTTTTGGTTTTGCCTCGGCTTAATAACCAGAACTCTGTGTTGTATGTACAGTATATTAAATGTTTTCATTGTACATGCAATCATTTAATGAAATAATACGTAAAACATGCAATTTTCATTAAAAACATGGCATATTTTAAAAATTTTCCATTGAAATTGGAACCGATCCCATGGAGTTTACATAGGTTTCTATGGGAAAAAATGATTCGATATACGGCGTTTCGCTTTACGGCCAACTTTTCGGGAACCGATCTAGGCCGTATATCGAGGTATAGGTGTACACATGGTAATAATGAAATCAAATGTGGCTTACTTTTTATTGAAGCACCGTGTAGAGTACGCGATCCGATGGAAGACGGGTGTGCTTGTTGGTTGATGGCAAGGGGAGGGGGTGGAAAAGTTGCCGAAAGTGTGGTAGTGAGGGAACAGCTGATCGATTAAACACGTTTTTTGTTGATTCAAGTTTTGCCGGCTGGAAGAACAACACTCGGTATAAAAGTACACTCATTTCTATTGATTAATAAAAATTGATTGGCATTAATATGCTAATACAGTACATTCGCAGAAAGAATCATTGTTGTTAATTTAAAAGCAGTTGCAAGGTGAAATATTTTTAGATTGAGGTTACGAAGGAATATTAAAGCTTTTTATCCTCTGAATGTGCTGGAAAAATAGCAAAACTATTGTTTTGTGAAAGTCGACGACAAACGGACAATAATTATTAAAATCAGAGGTCAAAGGTTCTTTTATTTCTTTTGTATGTCGTTTTTTTAAAGCATTAATTATTTTAGGATCTTTTATTTAAATTTAAATTTTTAGCACGAACTTTTTTTTTAATTAATGTGAACTATTTTTTTTTTTATTTTGAAAAAACGAATATTGTTTTAGGCCCTAGGGCAGGTAACGTTATTTTTTTTTTTAATTTACTGTAATTTTAAGAAATATGTAAGATTTTTTTTTTAAATACAGTACAATGTAGATTAGAACCCCCTCCAATCCGATCATTCCTTAAAAAATCGAAAAAAACCAAAAAAAAAAGTTGACATAAAAGAACACAGAAAAATATTACAGTATTATTTAAATGTCACATTATTTAGTGCTCACTGGTACATACAGTACTACTGTAAATGTACTTGATTATTGTACAGTGCATTATTTTGTACATTGTATACATATTTTTTCCCTATCTTTTTCTTCCTTCCTGCTTTCTTTTTTTATCATACAGTAACTTTTCAACACGTCTTTTCACTAGTAAACAAAATAAAGCTTTTTTTTTGACATCAACCCCGTAAATCCGAATTTTTACCAATCCGAGCAAGGTTAGTAGTAGGAACTTTTCTTAAAATGTAGTGTAAATTACGGAACTTTTTAAAAAATTTAATTTAAGAACTTTTTGTAGCCTACAGAAAGCCTCGAAGAGAAAGAATTACTTTTTGAAACTTTTTTTTAAAAGTGATTTAGGAACTGTGTTTTTTTTTTTTGATGGTTTAGGAAGCGTTTAAATGCTATTTTAGGAACTTTATCATATTAATAAAGAGTTTCCTTAATTTTTTACGGTGGCCCATCAGATCCTAATCACAAACATTGTTTAAGCGCAGTTCTAAAGAAATTGTCATTGTTTAATGCGGCTAAAAACCATCTTTATGCATTTATTACAGGACAGTCATATTATTGAATTCCATTTTTTTTCAAAATACAGTATCAAGTATTTTGGGTATAATTTTCTAATGTTGAACTACCGTGTCACACTGTTAAAAATTAAGGTGACGAGAGAAATAAGGTACTTAAAGTAACTAGAGAGGTACAGCGCAAACTCTTGATTAACAAGCATTATTTTACTAAAATTATTAATGCCGTAAACCTGATAATTACGCTGGGTTTAGACGGGTCGAGTAGCCGTGCTTTTCATACTTCCTTCCCTACTCGACTCGCGCAAAACCTTCTTTCCTTGTAAGCAGGAAGTTGAACTCGGGCCATCGTAAGTTTTTTTAACTGGCCACTCTACTCGGCCCGTCTAAAGCCCAAGTATTATTTTAAGGGATAATACTATGTTCTCACCGGAATTTTGAAACAGGTTTCAATCGATGGAACCAGTTTTACATTTTGGTGTAAACGCTTTCTGCAAACCTCTTTTCGCTAATTTTTTTCAATATTGAGCAAAGATAATTTTTTTTTTTCAGAATGTAGGAGCAAAAGTCATTTTTTGAAAATCGTGAAAGTGATGTCAGAAAACCATTAGTTTTCGGTGTGAACGCTTTTGTTGTAACCGTATTGTTCCAAGTAGTTTACGTCAAAACAAACTTGGCCGAAGAGGTTCCACAAAAACCTGTTTCTTGGTGAGAACATAGTATAACGGTTAAAAATTAGAGCAAAAATCGTTTCAAAAATAAAAAATCAATAGTTTTCAATGGCAGAATATTAAAAATAATAATACCGTAATAATAAACGTGGAAAAATTGGTCAAAGTTAAATGAGAATCCTCTATTGTTTCGCGCTGAAAATATGAAACGAATAAGTTATTGAAGCGCGAATAGAACGAGAGAAAGAGAGAGAGAGAGAGAGAGAGAGAGAGAGAGAGAGAGAGAGAGAGAGAGAGCGAGTGAAAGCGTTTTAATCTCCCTCCATCTTTTTAATAAAGGATGAATGGCGAGTGGGTGAGGGAGAAGAGGTCTGCGGGGGAAATTATATTTTAATTTTCATACAATTTTCGCCGCCGATTAATATCCCAACCACCCATCTCCTCCTCTTCCCATTTAAATTAATTTAAACCACGCCCCCATCGTTTAATTAACGATCACTTAAGGAGCCAATCGGCGTGCGCGTCCGCAGGCCAATTGAATATAAACAATAATAATTGTTTGTCAAAAGGTTTTCATCTCATTATCATCGTCGTCCGCCTCTGCCGCCGCCATCGCCGCTTGGTGGCGCTTCGAAAAAAAATGTCTAATTGCGTTTTTCCTATTGTTTTTTTTTTTTTTTTTCTTTTTTTATTACCACCCCTTTTTCCTGGTTGTGGAGGAGGGTTTCCCGTCATTTGGCCGAAAACAAAAACGCCGACGTCAATTGGCCGTGCGTAAAACATGCCGACTGCAATTACGCCGAAAACAAATTAGCCGAGGGTTAAATGGGCCGACAGCATAAAACGCCGAATACAAGGATGCCGAAAACAAATACAGTAAAACCCGCTTATAGTGCGATTCAAGGGACCGAAAAAAATCGCATTAAAACCGGGAAATGCTCTAAATGTAATTTAAAGTATTTCGTTAGTGAAATGAAACATTTACTTAAAAATATTTTTTTATCCAAATATTTTTTTGGTTTTTCTTTACATGCATTCTGTAATTGGCTCAAATAAACTGCCCAAAAAGTTTACAATTTTTAAAATTCCTTTTTAAAATAATTAAAAAAAAAAAAAATTTTATTTAAGTGGAGCGCACTATAAACGGGCTTATTATACAGACTTTTAGTCTCTGGGGACCCAAATATGGTCGCACTATACGCGGGTTCGCACTATAAGCGAGCGCACTGTAAACGGGTTTTACTGTATGCCGAGTGTAAATTTGGCCGCGGTCAAAAACGCCGAAAACAAATATGCGGCCAAATGTTTTTTTTAAAAAAAAAATCACACATACAAACACAAAAAAAAAAATTTGACCGCGGCCAAACTTACACTCGGCATATTTGTTTTCGGCATTTTATGCTGTCGGCTAATTTAACCCTCGGCTAATTTGTTTTCGGCCAATTGACGTCGGCGTTTTTGTTTTCGGCCATTTGACGTGTCACGGTGGAGGAGGAGGAGGAGGGGGTTCCGCGTTCCACTGGTTGAGAAACAGCCGAGAATATTCTTACGTCACTATCTCTTTTCTCTGGGCGCAACGCTCTGCGCTCGGCGTATTATAAGACGCATGACCATTGGTATTGTAAGGGAGGGAAGGATAGGTGGTGGGCACTGGCAGTGGCGGGGTGTATTGTAAGAGTGGGTGGTGTGGGTGGTTGGGGGTAGGGGGTGGGGGTGACAATAGGGCGGATGTTATTTGTAGTAGACCTTCTGATAAATGCTTTTCTATTTTGTTTTCAAAAGCGAGAGAGAGTTTGAATAGGTTGAAAAGGGCGCCAAATGCGTAAGCCACGTTTCCACAGCACGACCACCACCAACGCCACTCTTTTATACTCTCACTCCTTCCCCCCAACCCCCCACCCTCTACACCCATGCGGTGGTCATGGTGACGTCAGCGGTTGCCTTTTTTTTAAATAAATATGAGAAGCCGAAATGATGAATTTCAAAGATTTTCTGACAATGAGCGGAGAAGAAAAAAAATTTAAATGATAAAAGAGAGTGATCGAGAATGAGAGAGAGAGAGAGAGAGAGAGAGTGATGGGTGGTTTTTTTTGGTTTGGTAGGGGGTTGGGTGGGGGTAGAAGCAAGAAAAAAAAATAATAAAACGGTTTCGTAGCGACCTCTGGTGAACGATCCTAATGCCATTTACTTTTCATTGTGCTTTTTTATATTGTACGAATAGAAAGAGAGAAAGAAAAAACATCGTACTTTAGTTGTGTTGGAGAGAGTGAGAGTGGGAGTGATAGTTATTTATCATATTGATTTGCATATATTGTGTTAATTTATTCGCGGAGTGACGATATTCCCAAACATTTATAGCGTATTTTTTTTTATTATTGTTATTGGCTAATAGACTGCGAGTGGGCGTGGCTTTGCCATTGAGTTTTTGCTTCGTTGGGTGGGTTGGGTTTTTTTTTATTTATTTATTTTTTTTGTTTTTTATTCATTATTATTATTATTGTTGTTATTAAAATTGGTTGGACTGCGAACAATTGACGATTCCCAATTTCGAACACTAAACAAACAAACGTAGGCAAAAGGCAGGCTGAGCGAGAGAGGAGCAAAATCAACACGGATGACATCGTTAATTTTTTTATTTATTAGGATGAGCAACGTTTGGCTCTCTCCATCCACGCACCCTCCCGAGAGGGGCGTTCGTATCCGGTTGGTGATCGATGAAAAGCTTTTATATTATATTATTATATGTAGTCAGTATATGGGTTAATTGGAAGAAGGTGTGCGGTAGTCGATTGGCGCTTTTGCGCTTTGATCCCGTGGTTAGGTGTTTTTTATTTTATTTTTTGATGCTTCTGTGGCGCTTATGGTACCATGTACTCTTCCCATGCAACAAAAATAAGACAAATATTTTGCCACAATCAAAACAAAATTTGTTGGTTTTTCTAAAAAAAGATTCAGGAACATTTGCTCATTTTCTAACAAAAATAATGTTATTAATGTTTTTAAAGCGTTTGTGGGTTCTCAACTTCTCCAAATAAATGATTAATTAAATGACTAAAGTCTCCTCTGCATTATTATTCATTTCTACACTCGCCTGTTTTTCACGAGAAAATTTAAAAAGATACGACAGTTTGATTTAACCATCTTGGGTTAAACTGTCAATTTGCTATCGCCAATATTGACCTAACCTATGGAGCCAAAATTAGAAGCCACTTTGATTACTATTTTTAAAATATGTATAATTGTGTATTAAAAATCATGTATGTACATGTACTTGAAATTTAAAATGATACACATTTATCGCGGATTAACAATCATTAGCTTATCTTTAGCGGTCAGAGTGACTTATAATATATTATTATGACTTATAAATAAGTCTATTTAGACTAAATGTTACGGCATTTTTATTTTATGAAGATGTTGTTTTAGGACTAAAAGTCTACGGACGCAAATAATAATAAAAAAAAAAATACCGTAATCGTTCTTTTTTGAGTACCGTAAGAGCCACGGAAGCGTAAGACGAAGCCCCCCTCCCCAAGAAAAGCTCTCGGGGCCAAAGCATAAAAGAGTCGTTCGAAAGAAGCGCTTAATGTGTAAGTTTTGGCGGCGAATATCGTGTTAGGCACGCTTCAGGTCTTCTTTTTTTTTTTTTTTTTGGCAGGTTCCAACAGGTGAGCTTGAAAGGAATCAGCTGTTTGGAGGGTTTGGTTGGTGAGGTGTTTACATTTGAATTTTTAGGTCATAAACATGATAAACTGCGCGGTTATTATTATTATTATTGGGTATAAATTAACGGTAAGTTCGTTTATGGTTTTTTGTTCATGGTTGATGTAGTGTTATGTGGGGACATGTTTTTTGGCTGTTGAGGAGCGGAAGAAAATTAAGTTTCTAAATGGTTTATTAAATTTTAATTGGTTTGATATGAATATTTAATGGCATATTTAGGGTGTTCGCGAGAAAAGTTTTTTTATCCAGGAAAAATTTTTCTTGAATAAAAAAATTTTTCTATCCAGGAAAATTTTTTTATCTAGAAAAAATTTTTTTATTCAAGGAAAATTTCGTTATCCGGGAAATTTATCCTGGAAAAATTATTTATCCAGAAAAAATTATTTATCCAGGAAAAATTTTTTATCCAGGAAAAAATTTTATCCAGGAAAAATTTTTTATTTGAGAAAAATATTTTTATCCAGGAAAAGTTTTTATTTAGGAAAAATTTTTTATCCAGGAAAAATGTTTTCATCCAGGAAAATTTTTTTATCCGAAAAAAATATTTTTATCTAGGAAAAATTTTTTATCTAAGAAAAATTTTTTTATCCAGGAAAAGTTTTTTATCTAGAAAAAACTTTTTTATTTAAGGAAAATTTCGTTATCCAGGAAAAATTTTTTATCCAAGAAAAATTTTTTTATCCAGGAAAAATTTTTTTATCTAGGAAAAATTTTTTATCTAGAAAAAATTTTTTATCTAGAAAAAATTTTTTATCTAGAAAAAATTTTTTATCCTGGAAAAATTATTTATCCAGGAAAAATTTTTTATCTAGGAAAAATATTTTTATCCAGGAAAAATTTTTTATTTAAGAAAAATTTTTTTATCCAGGAAAAGTTTTTTATCTAGAAAAAACTTTTTTATTCAAGGAAAATTTCGTTATCCAGGAAAAATTTTTTATCCAAGAAAAATTTTTTTATCCAGGAAAAATTTTTTATCTAGAAAAAAATTTTTATCTAGAAAAAATTTTTTATCTAGAAAAATTTTTTTATCCTGGAAAAATTATTTATCCAGGAAAAATTTTTTATCTAGGAAAAATTATTTATCCAGGAAAAAATTTTATCCAGGAAAAATTTTTTATCCAGGAAAAATTTTTTAACCAGGAAAAATTTTTTAACCAGGAAAAAGTTTTTTATTAGCGAACATAAACCGACATCTGCCATAGGGTCAATGGTAATTACGTTGAGCACGTAAACACGTGCCGATTCAGTTAGGGAGGTCATATTCCAGAAATTGTTTTTTTTAAATTAAATTTGATATGTCGATGAATGTAAATTTAAAAAAATAACGCATTTTCGTTAAAATTTGACTGATTTATTCATTTTTAAAAATTGGCTAAGTTCCACGAACACCCTATACATTGATGGCTAGTTGGAACTTTTAATACAGCGGAAACTTCTGTACCGACGCCACCGTTCAAATCTCTTTTAAAGAGTTGAAAAATTAAAAAAAATTTTAGTTGATACTTTTTTGGTAAAAGTCGTCCTATCTGAGTATAAAATGGTGTTCATGGGAAGTGAGAAGCTTACGGAACGCGGTGACAAGTTGTTGACCTAGTGCTACTTCACCTGTCCATCGTAAAAGTGACAGGTGATCCGTTTGAAGCGCCGCTTCATTAGAATATACATCATCAACAAATGTTCTGCGGATATTTGATAATACAGTACTCGTATTATTTTAATTTAAACGTAACTGTTTATCATTTTTAATTTTTTTTAAAAAAACATTTTATTTTAAAAGTTTGGCTATTATTTATATTTTTATTGATTTTGTTGCGATATCATTCGAGGTTCGCAATGTTTTTATTAGTTTATTTATTATTATAAAAAAAAATATGATTGAGATTAGATAGGCGAATTTTCTTTTTGTCTGCGCAGGCGTAAATTGTTTGTTTGTTTTTTTTTTTATAAAAAAAAAACTACGGTAGTTTTGATTCCGATTTAAAGAAAACGTTTTAGAAATCTTATTCGTTGAAATCGAATTCGATATTGTTAAAAACTAATTTTTGTCGTCATTTAATTTTTTGAAATCCAAAGAGTTAAAAAATATATTGTAGATTGCGTTTCATTCAGTTGATCAAGTTTTGTTTAATCTTAGTTTGAAGCAAACCCAGATCTCAGGAACAAAGTTCTACTAACGTTGAGTATTTAATATTTTTTTATGAAAGTTTTGATTACATGTATTTAATAATTAAAGATGTTCAAATACCGGTATTGCAAATAACGTGTTAATTTACCGTTACCAATACGTGTAGGCCTAAAGTAGCTTACACATGGTGTTTTTTCGCGATTCAAGTCAAACATTTTGAGGCTTGAAAGCGAAAAGATGTCGATGGGGCCATTTCGGTTCCTCTCCTCCGATTGCACGAGCCTTATTGTCTGTATAATAATGCAAGTACATTAAGGTGGCAATAGAGTACATTTGAGGCAGGGGTATAATAGTAATAGTGGCAGGGGTGAGGGAGAGGGGTGTGCACCACTTAGCGCCCGCCGCGGGCCGCCGGTTGAGCAGCCTATAGAAAAGGCAGTCGAGGGGGGTGGAAGCGATTGAATGAGTGCATCTGAGCTGAATGAGGAGGGGGAATGGGGGTAAAAAATGAATGGGGTGTTGATAATAATAATAAATTGTATGGTGTGAAAGAACCTTTTGATGTATTGTTTTTATCTGCGAACAGAGAAAAGTGCTTTTTTTTTTAAATTCATTTTTATTATTATTCATTGGTTTGCGAGCGACTGAGGGTTATGGATTAAGCTGTCAATCAAATATTTATAGTTTTCTCTCGGTAGGCGCTAGGAGGAGGAGGAGGGTTTGGAAGAAGCGATAATCCTCATCTCCATTTAACGCATTTGGAAAATTTAATCTGCTCATAGAAATTCCATCTGCTTTTTTTATCTTTTAATTTATTCGCTTTTATTAACTTTTTTTTTTTTTTGCGTCACTTTTGACTTCGTCGTTTGCTCATCTCGCGAGGAAAACTCAATAATTGACAATAGAATGATGTAAAAGGATGGGTAATTCAGTTTCCCCCCTTCCCTTACCTCTTTTCATTCCCCGTATCTACTTTTCGATTTTAATTTTTTTTTAAAAAGAAAATTTTAAAATTATTGTTATTTTAGATATTTAAATAAAATTTTTGGGAGAAATGTATTTTTTTTAAATAAATGAACGACAGTTTTCGTTAAAAAAAAAAAAGAAAGATTTTTTTTTAAGTATTTAAAAGGTCGATTATTATTGGAAGAATTTCGAAATTTTTAATAAAATTTATTGTACTGCTACAATGTAGTAGGTAACAGGAAAAAAATCAATGAAATTGTTGAAAACTTATAAAAACTTAACTTTTTGAAACTATTATTATTTTTTAAAAATAATTTAATAAAAATTAGTAACTATTTTCTAAAATTAAATATTGATTTATAATTTTTGTTCATAACTTTAAGTTATTAAACTACAACTGTATACGACGTACGAAAGAAAAAAAAAACCCAAACGAAAACGACTGAGTCGGCACGTGTTAACGCGCTTAACAAAATGTCTAATAAATTCCGCACAAGCCGAGGTACAGCCGGCACATTCCGCGATGTAGTCGGCAGGTACACTTTAGAAGTCCGCAAAAGTATTGGCCGTCAAACTTGAGTGCGTTAACACGTGCCGACTCTGTTGGAGAGATCATATGCCACATGTTATTTTTTATTATTAAATCGGAAATGTTGCTGAATGTAAATATATAAAAATAAATGCATTCTCATTAAAAGTTAACCCATAAATTAATTGTTTAAAAAGTGCGTCCTCCGTGGGACACCCTATACATTAATTAAAATACACTACTAATAAAAAAAAATTCTTTTTGAACTCACATTCGAATTTAAAAAAATAACAATTAAGTTTTTCTTAAAAACAAACTTTGAATTAAATTTTTTTAAAAAAAAAAAAGTTTTGTAAAGTTGAGTTTGAGAGAGGCAATAATAAGGTCGACCTTTGAACTTTTTTTTTTTTTTCTTCTCCTCTTTCTTTCTGTTTCCATCCTCGTCGCTGCTGCTTCTCTCCTCTCCTCGAGCATCGTTCTGCTCGCATCGTATTTTATGTGTGAGCAACGCCCCCTATCGAATAGCGTCAATGCTGCTGACAATAGAAAAAGTAAAGCAAAGCAAAAGATCCCTGAAAAGGTGAGTTTTCTATAGAAATATCATTTATTCTTCACCACAACAACAACAAAACAAAACAACAAAAGAGGAAAAAGTAAAAAGGAGTTTGGGTGGGTGGTTGGATGCTATTGTTGTGATTGAATGCTGCGAGAGAGAAGAGGGGGGGGGGGTGAGGTGGATAGAATGGGGGGGGGGGGTAAGAAAAGTTTTCATTTGGAGACTCTGACTTTGCTTTCGGGTGACAATGGATGCGAAATGGCGAAAGAATGCTATTGTTGGAGCGAGAGAAAGAGAGGGGGCGCTGCGGCTGATGCTGGAACTGGAACGCACTCTTGGTCTTCATTCAAAACGCGTCCGCTTCAATCTACTGTATAGGGTACGAAGATTTATCCATGGTCAAAATAGGAAAACTTAAGAATGGGTTAACTCCTTATGTGCGACGTCACTATTCGAGGCCAAAACAACGAAATGTTAAAATCACGCCTCACTCAGAGTTTGATTAGAATCCTAGTTACTTTCAATAATAATGATGCAAAACAAAGTACGGTTTTTCAAAATAGGAAATGCATGTGGAGGAGACGGTCCGAATAGGAAAAAAAATTGAATTCAAACGAAAAGATTGTAAGGGAGAAGTGGTTGAACGTTAAAAACAGTTTCGGAAAAATAGTTTCTCACTACAGTATAAACAAAACTGTTTCTCGTTATGAAGCCATGCAAATGTTGCGTACTCTTGTAGCCGTTTTTCCTTTGTAAAACAAAAGTACAGTATTAAAAGTGTAAAAACTGTTTTTTGTAGGAAATCGTGTAGGCTACCGTAGAATTTAATATGAAAGATGCGTTTCGCAAATTCATTTTTTTAAAGGTAAAAGTCTTATGTAAATTAAATACTGAGAAATCTATGAGATTATTTGAAGTTAAAAGTTTGGCGTTATTATTTTTTTATCTGGCCCGCAACTATATAAAATACAGTGAAATCTCTATGCAAGACCACCTTCCAAGAAAGACCACCTCAAAATGCACTTCTCAAAGCCGACCACCTCTGCTTCAAGACCATGATTGCTTATTTTTAACGGAACTCTCTATTTCAAGACCACCAAGATGCGGCGCACTCGCAGACGATGATTTTGTTAGTCGACATTTGAGTGCAATGGTAGAGTTGCAATGGGAGTTATAAATACTGTACTTGATTACAATTTCTAGAAATCGAATTCTAGTTAAAAAATTAAACTTTTAATAGCATAAAAATAATGTTTTGTTAAAACAGAAAAAAAAATCTTTAGTTGAACAGTGGTCTCGGTACAGAGGTTTTACTGTAAATATTTGTGGTAACTAGAAGGACATTATTTGATTAGTTATGCTTTGTAAAGTGAATATAGCGCTAAAAAGTAATTATCCGATTTTTATGTGGCGCTTAAAAGATTAAAATTGAAAACTTTTAATATTCAAAGCTCAAACGAAGCGATTGAAAAGGAGAAGGTGCACCTAGCATAAAGCGCATGTGTAGTGATTGGGTGGGGGGGAAATAGAGAATAAGAGCCAAAGAACAGGATTTGTTTGTAAAATTAAAATATCGATTTGTTATAGGAAATTGAACGGGATAAACGATGCCAAAAATAATTTCGAGTATTAGAAAAATAAAATAAATAGAAAGCTTTTTTTGAAATTGGTCGGGAGGTCGTCTGCGGCGGGGGCTGCGGTGGAGGGTGTAGGTGTCTGCTCTTTATTAAAGATCAGGCCGAAGCGGGTGGATGTGTTTTTTTACGGGGGATCTATTGAGGGGGGCAGGGGGGTTTAGATGATTCGGGGGAGAAAGAAAAAAAAAAAAAAGCCAAGTGAAAAACGTTAGCTTTTGAAAAGAGAGAGAGAGTGAAAGAGAATGGCGTTGAATGGAAGTTTTGTGGCGGGAATTATTGTTCCATTCACGCACAAAAGAAAAAGTCTATTATGTGGAGCGCTCTTTTCAATATACAAAAAGAAAGAAAGAAGAGAGAGAAAAAAACTTGTATACAACACAACAATAATAACAATAATAATAAGATATAATACAGCTCGAGCGCGTTTTCACTACCACATCCGGTCGACGTCTGCGCGTTTCATTCTTTGCAGCGCATGCGCGATACCAGCGCCAATCAAAATAATCATAATAATAAAAAAAAGAAGTTTGTGCGCAGGCGCGTATAGTTTTGCTTCGTCTGCTTCGGCTGTTGAAATAACCGATGATTTTCGACCGAACGAACCAAAAGAATAAATCATTCTTTTCTTTTCTTTCTTTATTTTTTTTTTATATTATGTGTATATGAAAGAGAGAACGAAAAAAAAAAAAATGGCATCTCTCTTTGGAACAAGTGCATTATGGGATGGAATAAGTCAAAAGTGAAAGGAAGGATCGAGAGAGAGAGGAGGGTGGAGTAGAGAGAGAGACTGAGAGAGGGATGGATGGATGATATTGGAACAACAATTGAGTTTTTTGAATGGAGAAAGAGATATAGAATAGGAGAGAATGGGAGGGGCTTTTGCGCTTAATATCAATTCTTTTCAAAACGACTAAATTAAAAAAAAAAAAAAAATTGAAAGAAAGAATAGAAAAGAAGTGAGTGAGAGAGAGAGAGAGAAAAAAAGTTGCATTTCAATTTCGAATTGAGCTGCGCTCGGTAAGCGTTAGGTGGCGCTAGACGACGGCGATGACGTCAGCGGCGTTATTTTATTTATTTAATTTTTTTTTTTTTGGTTGTTGTTGTTGCGGTTGGACACAGCCCCTGCCGCCGCGGATGGCGCACGGACGCGCGGCGCGTGTGGTGTGCCCCTCCCTCACTCATGCTCCCTCCTGTCCTCAGCCTCCTCTATCTCTCCCGCTTCTTCCTTCTCTTCTTGAGGGAGAATGGAGGGAGGATGAGGAGGAGGAGCACGTGCGATTCGGAAACGTGTGATGTTAATAATTGTTTCCTGTTTTTTTTTTTTTTTTTCTTACCTCGCGCAGGTGCCATTCATCGCCCCGGTCAACTACGACGCTCTCACCCTTTGAACCTTGGTGGAACCGGAGCTGTCTGTCTTCACCTGTCTACTGTAACAGCCGTCGCTCGTGTATCGCGTGTGTGTCTATGATGGAAAGGAGACCCGAGGATGGAGGAGCACCACGGTTAACTAGGCACGCGCTGTAATTTGAGTGAGAGAAAAGTTTATCGCGGAATTTTGAATGCTGATGATGACAGAAGGATTTTTAATATACTTTTAATTATCGCGGTTGAACTTTGAAAGAATTATTATTTCTTTTCCTCGCCGGAGCAATTAAAAAACAAGGTAAGAAAATTAAATTTTTTGAAATTTTCATTTAAATTATATGGATTTTAAATTTGTTTGGAGAGAATTTTTTTATTGCGTAGTTTTTGTTTATTCTTTCGGGTGCACTGTGCGAGTTGTTAAGAATTTTTTTTTTTGGTTTTTAAAAGTTTTGAATGGAGCGCCGTTTTGGTTAAAAGTGGGCGGAACTGAGTTGAAAGCAGGAGGTGAAGCGCCTTTTGGGGGGAAGTGTAAGAAGCTGAAAGGCACGTACGTAGCTGTTTAGAGCGCTTCCGTATAAAGCGTTTCGAAGGAATGCGGATAGATGGCGCTACTTGTGTTAGAATTTTTTTAAAAAAATTGGTTTGTTTACCTAGCGCGGGTTTTTCAAAATAATTTATTTTAGAATCGATTATCGCGCTGCGTTACAAAAGTTATTTATAAAACCGCGTAAATAATAATTAAGGAAAACAAATAATATTCTTACAATTTAGCAAATATGTAAATAAGAAAATTAGTATTATCATTTTTTTTTTAAAAAGTTAATGCTGTAAATAAAATAAAGGTCAGTTTTTTTTTTTTTTTAAAGTAAATATGTGTTGTTTTTCGTGGGAATTTTTTTATTTATTTTAGATTTGGAATTAGTTCGAAAGTTTTTTTTATTTTTTATTTTATTTGTTTTTTTTTTCTTCCAAGGGGGCTATTTCACCCGCCCACCCACTTTGTTTTTCCATTAGAACAGAATTCCATTAACAAGCGCGAAGTGTTTTCAAGGTGAATTTTCTTCTCCATTTGTTGTGCGTTTTTAGCTAACCATGTTTATTTGGCTGAGTGAGATGAAGTGAATGGCGCGTCCCCCACTTCCCCCATTAACACCCCTCACTCGTCTTCAGAGTGTCTTTAACCTCCAACACCTTCACTCACTCTAATGTTGTCTTAAACGCGTTGTTTTTATTGTTGTTCTATTTGATTTGTAGTAGCTTGTGTTTTTTTTTTTTTTTTTTTATTCTTTTTCTGTTCGAGTCAAGGAGGTTTTCGGGGGTGCTCTTAGATGGGGGGAGGCTTTCTCACCACTTGTTAAAATCTCGTAGGTTCGGGTGTGTGACGAAACGGGGTGAGAGTAGCGCCCCCACGCGGCGCAACCCCGGATCACAATGTTTGAAAAGGAATTTTTAACACCAAAAAAAAAAAAAAAGATGAAGATTTAAGTTAAATAATAATGGATGGAAAGAGAGATGGAGAGAGAAAAGGTAATAAAATGTGGGTTTGCGATGTCACACGTGAGCGTGAGAGAATGTTTAAGTCGCGGCTTTGCAACCTATGGCTCGCGGACGACAACATTTTTCACATTTTTGCGCGGGAGATTAATTAATGCGAGGTGAAAGGGCGTAAGGAGGGAATGTTTTTCCAGATTAATCGCGACGAAATTAATTAGGAGGAATGTTTGGATGAGAATTACTCGAGGGTACGCCATTCCTTACTTTTGTTTTGTTGTTTTTTTTATATTTTTTTGTTTACAATTTTTTGGGGGAGAAAAAACTTTTATTTTGTTATTAAACTAGGTTAAATCACTCGCTGGAATTATTATTATTGTTGTTATTTATACGAGTGAGGTAAGTTAAGCTGGTACAAGAAAAGCTTGGGGGCCATGAAAGAAACAGGGTTGTGGGGCCCATTTACCTGGTTGTTTACTTTTTTGTTAAATTGAAGGATTTATTTTACGGTAAAATTTGTTATACCGTATTGAAACTTATTTCTTTAAATTATTTTCCATGTGCATGAATGAGTGAAATTTGCATGGTAAAAATGTGGTTTGTTTGCAACAGGATGTAAATCTTTGTTTTTGCACCAAATGAGAAGTGTTTAAAAATGCTGTTTAAAGGGGGATAAGAAATGCATGATTAATTTTTATACTGGTAATGTCACTAACGTAAAACGTCCTCTTTTGTTGTTGATTTTATTTTTGTCTGTTTTTTTTTTTCTTTATTTTTCTTTTTGCCTTTGTCTTTGCGTACGAATAGGCCTATACTATTTCAGTACGACTTTGTCAATTTTCTTTGACGCAAATTTCTTTAAAAAAAAAAAAAAAAAACACGGGCAGAATCAATATTAAAACTTAAATTTTTATTAATACAGTACGGTATAACATCTAGGCGAGACCACTTCCGTTTCGAAACCACTCCAAATATAATATGCCCCTGCGACTTTTTTTTTAATGTTAATGCACCTTCAATAGTGAACATTTATAGACATCAATAGTGAATGTTTTAAGACCGTGACCATCCATTTTTAGTTTTGTTTTTAAAGGAGGTCCCTATGTCAAGATCACCGAGATGCTGCGCATTTGAATTCTGCGCACTCACAGATAATAACTTTGTGAGTCAACATTAGAGTGCGGTTGAACAGAATATTTGTTATTATTTTATTATACAGTAATTTAAAGTAATTTCAGTCAAAATTATAATTTTAAAAGCATAATTTTTTGTAAGAAAAAAAGCTATTTGAAGACCACTTTGAGTCCGGTCCCAACAGTGAAAATAAAGCTTTTTCTGAATTAAGAAATAAGTCGCTGCAAAATGTATATCCTTATAATAGGTCGCAATGACGTCATAAACACGCCCAGCCAATTTTTATGTTAATTTCGGAAACTTCATTTTTTTTTTCTCCCTCCTTTAATTTATTTTATTTTTTTCTCTCCTCGTATTAAATTTGGTAATTCATTACCAATCTGGCCAGTTAATTATTTTCTCCCGCTAATGAAATAAGAGAAGAAAAAAAAATGTTAATTCGTCGGTAAATTCTTGAAATCTCTCTTTCTTGAGAGTGAGTGAGAGAGGAATGAGTGTAGTTAATTAAGAACGTAAATGGGCATTTTAATTTGGTGTATCGCAGGCGTTGATCGCTAGATGGAGCTGCCGCCGCCTCCTCTCCTACGCCGCCGCAGCCATTGCATTAGCTCTCATCAATTTAATCAGTTGTGATGGGCAGAGAGTGTGAACCTCGAAAGAGTGAGTGAGTGAGTGAGTGAGAGAGAAAGAGTGACTAAATTAATTTTGATAATTGCAAAACACATGTTTTCTCCCTCTCTCTCGCTTACTATTGTACCGCGTAAGGAGAGACTCAGGGAGAGAGGAGAGGGATACCTGTGCTATCCCTCCTCCGACTCTATTAATTTTTCTCCTTCCCCGTCGCCCCCTATCCCCGTTCCCTCAGTTCCCTGTGCAAAGGGGTGGGGAGCTTATGGAACGGAACGAAAGGCGATCTGCACGGAGGGGTGGAGGTGGTTTAAAACTGCGGTTTACCGCTAGAGGGCGCTACAGATCCTCCTCGCTCTTTTGATGTCATCCGCCCCGCACACCTAATTACACCGGGAATGACGACCAGAAAATTCGGAGATTAATGATGGTTTGCGAGGAAATAAGCAAAAAATAAAATAAAATATACCTTATGATGAAGAGTGGAGAGAGGGAGAGAGTGGTGTACGCGTGAAAAAGCGCCCTCTGCCGGCGGAGATTGATGTTGGGTGTTGGTAACGAAATTACTTACTCCTTCATCCAGCAACAACAACAACAACGACCGAAGGCAACAACAACACAAAAAACGAAATAAAAAAAAATATATATACCGGTATATATTGTTATGAAGTGGTGTTTGGGCGGCCATTTTGTTTTGGTGGTTAATGATATTTTGGCGCGGGAGGAAACTCGAGTCGAGGTGACAGGCTAGATGAGCGAGGCCTAAAATAGGTGAGGGAGGGATTGTGATTAAGTGTAATTGGAAGGAGTGAGTAATTAATCGTGTTGCGGATGATTTTTGGCCACGCTCAAATATTTAATTACGAGAGGCCGCTTTATTGTTTCGCTAATTCAGCTGTGGGATGTTATGGTGGGAGAGAGATTGAGAAGGAGAGAGGGATAGAAGGATGGAGGCAGGGGATGACTGAGGGAAGGTCGCTTTAAATCTAATTTAAATAGGGCTTAAAAGATTAAAAAAGTAAATTGATTTTTCCCCCTTCCTCGTTTTCTATTTATAACAATCTCTTTCGGTCACTCTTATAAATATTTTGGTGACCCGCAGGCGGGATTTCGAAATCTGGGTTTAGAGCGAATTAATCTTTATTTGGGGAGATGGTTTTGCTGGTGGCGAAAGAGGATTTTATTAACCTCGATTAACGTTTTTCAAAGCGCGGTTTAATAAAAACTCTGTAGAATAGTAGAAAAACGTTAATCTAGTTTAGTTTTTTTTAAAAAAATTTATTTTGATATCCACGGTGGTTCAATAAAAAGTAAACCAAACTTTGATTTCTTATTAATATGCTTCTCTAAGGTCTGATAATTATTCTTCGTATTCAAATTTTCCCGATATTTAAGAGAATTGAATCAATCATAATCAGTATCATAATAATTATGGTGGGATGTCATTTTTTCGCTCGCAATAAGAGTCAAGACTCGATTACGAAAATTAAAGATTTGGTATTAATACGAGTAAAATATTCGTTTAAAACTACGAGTAAAATTCGCTAGAAGTATGTGCTAAGTCTGGTATTAATTGTGAGTAAAAACTAATGTAAATAATAAGTTTAAGTTTGGGCAAAATCTAAGTAGGCCCTAAGGACTCATTCTAAATATGAGTAAATGCTCGTTCAAAGTGTAAGCAAATTCTCGTTCAAATTGTAAGCAAATTCTTGTTCAAAATATGAATAATTGCTCGTTCAAAATAAGAACAAATGCTCGTCCAAAATATGTGAAAATACTCGTTCAAAATATGAGAAAATACTTGTTCAAAATATGAGAAAATACTTGTTCAAAATATGAGAAAATACTTGTTCAAAATATGAGAAAATACTCGTTCAAAATGTTAGTATATGCTCCTTTTTAATGTGAGCAAAGGATTGTTCTAATTTCTAAATGTGAGTAAATACTCGTTCAAAGTGTAAGCAAATTCTTGTTCAAAATAGGAGTAAATGCTCGTTCAAAATAAGAATAAATGTTCGTTTAAAATATGAGAAAATACTCGTTTAAAATAATGAGAAAATATTATACTCGTTTAAAATATGAGAAAATATTCGTTCAAAATGTGAGTTACTGAGTAAAAAGTCGTTCAAAATGTAAGAAAACTCGTTCAAAGTGTGAACAAACTCTCGTTCAAAATATGAGAAAAGGCTCGTTCTAAATGTGAGCATAAACTAATTAAAAAAATTAGCACAGAATGATACATTTGCATGACCGTGTTTAAAATTTATCTACCACAAATTTAAATTCACGAGCAATTAGAGCAGTAATAAAACTCGTTGTATCGTCTGCTTTTTTGACAAGAAAATAAAAACCGGAAGTAATTAAAATGAAAAATAAAATAAAATAATAATAACAGTATGCGCATATTTTAATTTCGAAAATATTATTATTTATAAAATAAAAATTTATTAAGTTAAAGTTAGGCTTACTTTGTATTGAACCACCGCTTAAACCTAATTTTTTTTTTTTGGTAACCACAATATTGGATTTCAAAATAGATTTACATAAAATTAGATCATTTTTAGTGCATTATCATTGAATCAGTCATTTTTTTTTGTGTCTATCTTTATTATTAAAATAATAATAGTACTGTAATAATGAATGATGTCTGGCGCATAAACAGAGATCCATGTACGTGTAAAAGTGGGCGGAGTCAACAGATGAAAATGAATCAGCTGTTTTTTTACAGAGTGCGTTTGACGCTTCTTTCATAAATTATTATTATTATCATCATAATGTTTTTGCGGGCTTTCTCCAATGATCGTTGGTTTCGCTCCCAAAAATAAATAATATTGAGCGAGTTTGCGTTTTTTCTTTAATTGAATCGGTCGCTATGGAAACACTGGCTGTAGTTCCGATTCCTATTAATAAGCCACACTCGGCGAGTATTAAATCTTTATTTCGAGTAAAAAAAAACATATATTAAACGGAACCGGAAATTAACGATCTAATAAGCGATCCGTATTTTAAAAGTCTTCTTTTTTTTTTTTCTCTTCTTTTTCGAGTTGCAAATTTCTCGCACTAGATGGCGTAAAACGCGCTGTTGGACGAACGCTGCGACCATACGAAAGGTTTGAAATTATGTTATAATTGTGTAGAAAATCTTCTTCTTCAAAAAAAAAAATAATAATAATTATAATAAGGACCCTCGAAATTAAAAATAATTGTAATTATTATTTGCTCAATAATTAAATATAAATAATCATACAATTTTTGAGTAAATATTATTTTACTGATTTCTAGATTTAATTATTTATTTATTTTTAATTTGAAATTTGCCATCAGAGATAGAGTTAATAAATAAATAATATTATTTCGACTATTCACAATTGTTTCACTTCAATTCTTAACGACATAACGGTTTTTTTGATAGAGTACAGACAACGGAGTGTATAAAGCTCCAATAAATTAACAAATAAATAAATCAAATAAAAAAGTTAATACAGTAGAAAGAAAATAATACGTCGCCATAAATTCTATCAGCGTTATTTTCAGCATTAAAAATTTTGTTCATTAATTTGTTGTCGATTTACGTGAATGCAAAATTATTAAGAATGTAATTTTAACTGAAGTTAGAGAAAACTCATGAAAATAATTGTTAAAAACTTCGTTCAAAATTTTAATTTACTTTAAACACCAAAATAGAACCATTATTAAATAATTACTATACTGTACTGTATTTAAAATGTGAGTAAAGTTTAAATTGTGAACAAATACATGTAGGCCTACTAGTTTAAGAAAATGAGCAAAATTATACTAGTTTAAGAAAATGAGCAAATACTAGTTTAAGAAAATGAGCAAATACTAGTTTAAGAAAATGAGCAAATACTAGTTTAAGAAAATGAGCAAATACT
>JAQGAY010000058.1:0-63596 GCA_034698085.1 Polydesmus angustus
AGAAAAATATTCCCTTCACGGTCATCGTAACTCGCCCTTCAACTCGCTTTTTTACTCGACCCGTGTGTAGCGGCCTTTAGTTTCGGCTTTTGCTTACTATTTAAATTCTAAAATTCAGCAAGTCTTTCGATAAACATTGCTCAAACAGTGTCAAAACAGATAGGAACGCGATGTAAATTGACCTGAAAATTGTAAGCGATAAAAAGTAGCCGAATGTTAGTTCAGGTTCACGCTGAAAACTCGTTCAGAGACCCAAGCACCTTGTAAAAACGCTAAAAGTTCATTAAAAGAAATTCACAATTACAGTACAGTATAATTAAAACTTGCAAACATGAAAAAAAAAAAAAAAGATTCGATTCAAAGCTCGTTGAAAATAATAATAATTAAAAAAAACTTGATTAGGTTAGGTCAAGGTTATACATGTAGTCGATAATCGATAACTTATCACGATTTGCATATAATAAAAAAAAAACCCATAAATAATTACGGCGAATGACACGTTGTTGAATTTTTGTTTTTAAAAATAGTAAGCACCGTGTACTCCAAAATATCATACTGAATTCTAATACCGTACACCATCTCCAGTTTGATCCACCCTCCCTTCAGCCTTTAGTACACGTGTATTCAAATTTGAGATGAACTCAGGAAAAACTCTCCCCAACACACCCCCAATTAACATTCGCCATAATAAAAAGTCAAAGTACTTTAATGCACTGTTTACAACTTCGGATGTAATTTATATTCAAATTTAATTTCTAGTTTAAAAGTCCAACAGACTAAAAGACTCGTTTATTATTATTTTTTTTTTATAAAATTATTATTATTAATTTTGTTGAATATATTTTTTTTTTCTTCTTCTTTTGCATACGAAATTACGGGGCTTGTTGACATGTCAAAAACTCTTAAACTCAACCACCGGGGTTTTTCTTATTTAGTCTACGGACTGTCAATAAAACGGACGAAGAGTAATAAAAATTGGGGAAAGAAAAAAAAACCCTAACAAAAGCAATTAAAAATTTCCATAGAAAAATCTATCAAAATTTCTCCATCAAAAAACTTTTAAATAATATAGTAATAATAATAAAAAATAACATTGCATATAAAGTTAATAGTGTGCACGTTCCTTAAATATCTCCTAAACTCACCACAATGTCCTTTAAAAAGCTCCTTAAGTTTGAGTAGTGAAAATAATTTCATTCCAATCATGTTTTTCGCTTCCATATTCCCGCCACAACCACCGCCACCGCCGCTACCATTGCCACCACCAGCACCGTTTCCTCCACCACCACCACCATTTTCACTGCTGCTATTGCTACAGTTACTCGAATTGGACGAAGACGAAGAAGCGGCGATATTCCCGCTATTTTGCTGATGGTGGTGGTGATGGTTGTTATTATGATGATGATTATTATTATTCGTCCGATGCCGGTTATTGTTAGTATTATGCGGATGCGCGATGTGGTTGTTATTGGCGGTGGGGCCCACTTCGCCGTGATTTCGATAGTAAGGTCTAGGCACCACACCGCTGGGATGCGTGAAGGTGGAAGCCGTCGCCGCCGAAATCATGAAGTCGCCGGCACGAAAAACCCAGAAGAAAATATTATAAATTTAAGCCTAATCACACCCCGTTCGAAGATTTTTGCTTTTTCCGAGTCTCCGACGTCGAAAGACGGGAGCAGAAGAAAAAAAAAAGAAAGAAGAAAAATTTAACCAACGTTTACACTCACGTATACACTTTATATTCCAGCATCATGAACTTCGCGTGCGGAGAAACGAGAAAAAATGGGAAAACAAAAATTCCAAAAAAAAAAAAAAAAACTTAACAAAAAACAATCCTCATAACATTATTTTTTTCTTTCCTTCAACCGAAAGATGAGAGAGGGTAAGGAAAATAAGAGTGAGCAGGTTGTCAGCACGCGAGAGACACAGGTTGAGAAAGTTTGAGAAAGGTGCGGATTTACAGAAGAAAAAAAAAAAAAAACGAGGGAATTCCAACCTTTTTTTTTTTTATTATTATTATTTTTCCTTTCCTCCTACTATGGGATCAGCGAAATTTCAAAGAATGTTATCACAGATGGATTTCATCTCTTTTTACGCCCGCTGCAACGAAATACCGACGTCGTACGATAGAGGGTGCTCTCGCTCTTTACGAGGGCGGATGAATACGGATTTTGTACAAAGTCCTTTTCCGATAGCCGAAGCACCAGTTTTTCGAAAAACTTCCTCGACGTATATTTTTTTTTTATTATTATTATTATAATATTTTTTCTCTCTCTCTTCTTACTTTCTTCCTACGCTGAAAATAATCGCTCTTACCCTGGCACGACGAATAGAAACAGCTTCAACGACGTAAGATAAATAAACATTAGGTACCCGAGACGAAGGGAGAGAAAAAAAAATAATTAACTCCTTTATATAATATATATTTTTTTTTCTCTTCTTATTTTTTGGTGTTTATAAAATTTCACGTTGGCAGTAGAAATAGTAAGTAGGAAGAGCGAGAGCGTAATGATGCCGAGAAAGATGAAGCATCGACGGCATCTGTTGATCGTCGTCGAAACTGGCACAACAACCTACGGGCGTACTAAAACAACAACAAGCGTCCGAAAAAAACACCTGCGATGTCGTCATCGTTAATAAAAACCATTCACACTTTTTTTTTTCTCCCTTCTTCCATAAAATAAATATTTTTTAAAACAAAAACGAAAAAAAAAAATTCCCCGCGACACGAACAACACTGTTTGGGTTATAGCGAGCGAGTAAGCGCGTCAGTTGCAGGTTGCGGCAGCGCTCGTCATCTCGATTTTCCCCGTAGGAACAACAACAAACACACAACAGCCAAACTCTTCTTCTTCTTCCTCTCTCCTCCTCCTCGTGCACCGGCTTTTTTGAGTCAAATAAAAATCGAGTCTTCAACCTGCTTCATATTCTCTCACTCACTCGCACACTGTGTACTATACAACACACACACACACTGGCTTCAACCGGTGACGTCATTCTCCTCCTTTTGTGTCCATCAGCAAACATCATCATATCCCCTCCTTCTCCTCCTCTTCATCATCCACCTTATACACAACATCTCTCCCTCTCTCTTTTTATAATATTATTTCCAACGAAAAAAGAAAAAAAAATTCCTCTCTCTCCCTTTTTTTACATGTAAAAATGCTTTGAAGAGAATCTTGATTTTTTTTTTTTATTTCTTCTTTCTTTTGTATAAAAAAAAAAATATTCTTTTTACTACAGTTGTTGTGTATGTTTATGTACGCGACCTTCTTGAGCTCTCCGAAAAAAGTTATTTTCTTTTAAATAAAAATTATGATCATTTTTTTTTGTTCAAAAAAATTTTTTCTATTCCCGACGTCTGAAAAATCGGTGAGAGACTTATTATTTCTCGCAAGCTTCGGGAAGAAAAGAGTGTTTGTCGGATTTGATCCCGATCGAGACAATCCTCGTGTCTGCCACACTGATGATGATGACGACGACGAGAGAGAGTTTTGAAAATGAGGAGACGCCCGCCGTTAGGGAGCAGCACCACAAAGCTACAACTTTACTAGTACAGAACGCTTTTCTTATTCTCTTACGCATACACATACAGCAGGCGCTATTTCACGGAGAAACGAGCGAAAGCGTGAGAGTTTGCGTGGAAAATGTACGAGCTGCTGGTGGCGATGCGTATTAGACGAAATAAGAATAACAATAAAAAATAAAAAAATAATAAAAAAAAAAAAAGAGTTTTTGACGTCATATTTTTCTCTATAGAGAAAAGAGTTGGTAGATCGATGCTAAAGAGAGGCTGGGCGAGTATAGGGATGGGGGGAAAGGGCGAGTGTATACGGGCGTGGCTCGAGGATAGAACAAACCCGTAAGTGACCGTCACCAAGACGACCGAAACCTTTTATCAAAAGAAATTCTTCAATTTAACTTTCATCTGTTACACGTTCGTTCACTTTACATTCAAATATGGATGGCGTATTAAAAAATATTGCTTTTCTCTTCTCAAAAAAAAAATAAATAAATAAAAAAAAAATGATAAAAGAGGAAAAAAAAAAAAAGCCAGCGATAAAAAAAATAAAATAACATCAAAAAAATAAAAATAGTATTTTTCAAATTTTGAAAGTAGCAATAAAAAATATTACAACGCGCCGTTTTTAATGATACTGCGTATATAAAAAAATAATATAATACACGAGATGATTTAAGGAGCTGTAATTAGAAGGTTAGTCTCGTAATTTTCATCTCCGATGACGTTTTTCGTTAACTACGTGAAAACAAATAAAATAATAAAAAAAAAAAAAAAGCGTTAAATGAGAGTAATAAAAAAATAAGCTTACTTTTTTTTTTGTTTTTATCCCCATTAATCACGATAATAATAATTACATTAAAATAATACGGTAAAATAAATATAAAAAAAAAACTTGACAATTTTCCTCGACGAATTAAAAAGCGGGAATTATTATTCATAATAATATTATAGTTTCCTGCATTTCACATGCGGGTTATGCGTGGGTGTGATGAGAACATGTGTCCTTCAGCCCCCCTCATACCTCCAATCCCTCTCCAGCAAACAACACTAGGTGACGTCAAAGCTAAATACACGCAGATTTATTTTCACGTGCACTTTTACCAATCGAACGTAGTCGTCTACCATTTTTTTTTATATAAAACCAGACAGGAGAATAAATACAAATTTCGTATTTATCGATATGTTTCTGAATTTCTTTCTTTTTTTTTTTTGTAAAAAAAATATATACGGTATATAAATTAGCGTTATTTAAAATGATAAGATGGAAAAAATATGTTGATGTTCATTTTAAAGATTTTTATTTACGAATTTTATAAAGTGCGTTTCAAAAATAAAATTTTTTTCTTTCTTTCCCTATTTATTATTATTTCGTCCATTTTTTTTTTTTTTTTTTTATTTTTTTAGTATGTCGCCACTTGAGCTGTCACATCGGCTGTGTCCATCTTTTACCGCCATTTTTGTAGCCTCGAGCGCCAAGTGCCGGAATTATGAGAAGAGAGAGAAAAAGCATCTCTATATTTTTCTCTCTCTCTCACTTTTTCCTTCGCTCTTTCATACAAAATACAAGCGCTCGTTGAGAAATGTATGTAAAGGGTTCGAAATTTACAATCTCTCTCGCTCTTTTCCACCCGAAACACACCCACTCCGCCGCCCACATGCAACCATCTACAACTATTCTCAAACACCCTGCACGTCAACCTTTGGTCCACGAACCACTCTTCCTTCACCACCTTTGAAAGAACGCAAATTTTTTTTCTATCACTTTTTAAGACAAAGTTACGCCAACCATAAAGATACACCGGCATTAAAATCTACCAACTGCTCAAAAAATTTCTGCGCCTCGCTAGTTCGTACGGTCAAACCAAAATATAAAATGAAATTATTAAAAAATATATACGGTAATATTTTATATTTTTAAATGCTGAGTTTACACATAGACTCGCCTCTCTTCACATAGTTTAGATTTACCTATAAAATGGCTTTTTATTTCCGCCAAATATATTTTTACTCTTTCATTTTCTTGTCGGTCCGCAAGTGGAAAAAGGTTGAAGAACGCCGCTCTAACACAAGCACTTTTTCCCTCCCACCCTCTAACCACCCCTAAAAACCATCTTTCAAACCCCCCACCCCCCTTTTTCCTTCCTCCCTCCCCCTTCTGTACTATTTTTCTTCCTCTTTTCCCTTCCACATCCAATTTTCACAGAAAACGCAATCCCCATATTCCCCAAAAACTCAAAGATGGAAAGAAAAAAAATATATATATCTACGAAAAAGAAAATAAAAAAAAGAAAGAACGAAAAAAAAAAAAAAGGAATAGAGAGAGAAAAAAAAATAAATAAAAAAAAAAAAAAAGCAAAAGGAAAAAAAAAAAATAAATAAATAAATAAATAAAAAGAAAGAAAAATTCATCATGTCGGTCTTGGACGACGCAATCTCGCTAAAATTCAAACTGAAAGAAAAAATAAATAAAAGAAAAGAAAAAAAAATAGAAGAAAAAAAAAAAAAAAAAAGCAAGTAAAGGTTTGAGGCGAATTTACACGCAGCAACCGAAGATGAAAGGGAGTAAGTTGTAGAGTGGTGCAAGCCCAGACTTATTAAAAAATGAATAGAGCAACGCGGAGGAGAGAGATGAATTGCATCCTTCGTCTAGCCAGCAGACGAAACTCCGGAGAGAGAAAAAATAAAGTAAAAAAATATAAATAAATAAACACCCATACAAAAAAAAAAAAAAATAAAGAAAGAAATGAAGATAGAAATCAAGTGCACAAATCAAACTTTCGCTTCCCCCTCCAACACCTAGCGCCGTTATTATTATTCACCTGCGAGAGAAAAAGAGTGAGACACCTTGTCATCCACTCCCACGTTCCTCATTCCAAAAGAGTCTGTCGGGGGGAAAGCAAAAAGAAAAAGGGATGTGAGAAGAGAGAGGGGTCAAAATAAGATGCGAAAAATATCGATGAAAAAAAAAAAAAAAAAAAAAGCAGACGATAAAAACTCTCATCCGAAAGAAAAGAAACGTGAATAAGAGCGAGAGGGAAAGTCCATAAATATCTAAACAAAGATGGCGCCCGATCTAGCGAATTTTATAATAGAAGAAGGGGATTTGAAAAACGTCTCAAACCCCTTTTTCATACTCTCGTTCAGTCTTTCCTTCGTCGCCATGGTCACCGAACCCATAACCCCTTCTTCTTTCTCCATCTCTTTCTCCCTCCGCACTCTCGCATCCCTTTCTCGCGCCGCTCCTGCATTATGGAGCAGTGGAGAGAGCCGAGTTCCAGCTTCTCCCTTCGCCATCGCTTTTCCACGACCAACTAGCGTACGATTGATTCCATCAGACCCGGGAAAAGATGAAAAAATAAATAAAAAAGAAGAAAAAGAAAAAGATAAAAAAAAAAAGCTTGACGAACACGCAATCGAATGCAGTGTAGTTTGTTGAAAGAGTGGGAAGGGAGTTTAGGGATGGTCGGTAGACTTTTTTTTTTTTCTCCCGACTATTAATTTATTGAAATCCGTCAACGTCACCACTTCCTGCCTGCACCGGATTTTCCACCTGGTCTACTTTTCCATACAAATAGGTTGTTGCGAAACGAGTGAGATAAATAAAAATAAAACGAAAGAAATAAAAATCCAAAATAAAAATAATAAATACCCCTTTTTTTTTGTTTACCGTAGTTATTCATTATTAGAAGTAATTGTTATTGAGTTGAGTGAGTAATATTTACTATTGTTTTTATTTGAATTAATCGAAGCGGCGTAAACATGGAATTTTATTGTACGGAGAAGAATGTTAATTGTCACGTGCTGTATAGAAAATTATTCTTTATTTTTATTTCTTTAAAAAAAAAAGTATTGGAACTTAGCATTTTATGTAAATGCAAATATTTGCCTTAAAAATTAAATATAATTATGGCGATGAATTTGAATAAACAAAAATGTAATTAAAACGAAATAAAAAATAAAAACGATAAACTTATATTATGAATTACTGTAATTATTATTTAGTGACTTTACTCGAGTACAATAATTTGAAATTGGCGTAGTTGGTTGTTTTAGGAAACTAGTTAAAACTAAGGAAAATTTTTATAGTTAATCGTTAAAGGTGCCAAATAATAATAATAATAAACATAAATAAAAACACACAAATTTTATTACAAATCCTTCCAATGAATAAAAACAGTTGCTAAATTATTAATAATGCCAAATTAATACGTAACTAAGTGCTGCATTATAAAATCAAAAAAAAAAAAAAAAAAAAACAATTGTTTGAGCATTTCCGACTGACCTCTAAGCTCTAGTTCATCTTTTGACCTATCGGAAAAATAATAACTATCATTGCTAGTTTTAAACTACTGCATTATTATTATTTCTGGTTCGGGTTTTGCGGTTCCACCCTAACTCAGGTTTACAGGGACAGTGAGGAATGCACAGAGTCTTACTGCAATTGAAATAACTCGATTTTAAAGGTGAACGAGTTGCAAACTGGTCGACTTAAACCAAAGCATAAAAAAATTATGTACATATTTTTTTTTAGCGATTTCAAAATAAACTTACAAATTACGTTCCAAAAATAAGTAAAAAATATGCTGCGAGCAACGCGGAAGTGCGAAAATTCAAATACTGCCAAGTGATGACGACAAAAACAGGTAACAGAAAAAAAATTTAAACAATTGTAAAATGACGAGTGAAACGAACGAGAGAAAAACCTTGAAATTGTCAACTCAATCGAAACAAGTTAATAATAGTACACGACATTCATAAATTTAAAAAAAAATTATATACACCGGTACTATACAGTATATTTTTTTCCTTATCCGTCTTTATATTCAACTAGCACTTATGCTTAGACGCCACCACAAGATCTAGATTTATCAAGTTAAGTTAATCTAGATTTACTCTATAAAAAAATAATTTTGCTTTCAAATCTTACTGATACTTTAGTTTATACTGTATCTACATGTTTACACCGATGTTGATTGAAACCTATTCCTAAAGTCCGGTGAAGGTAAAAAATGATAATGTACAAAATAATATACACAAAATTTAATGAATTTAATGATCTGCGCATGCGTGCTTATCTTTTTTTTAAAAAAATTCGTTTTAGTTTTGATCTTTATACAAAAAATTGTTTTAACAAAAAAAAAAATCTAGTTTGTGGAAATTTAATCTCGGTTGGCAAAACCGTCTTTTTTTCCTTTCGTTCGATCGAGAATAACAGAATTAAGAGCCAATCGTTCAACGCAACAATGTTTTTTTTTCTTAAAATAAAAAAAAGCAATTAAAAGTTTAAAACCGGACAATAATTATTACAAGTTGGGGTTCTTAAATATTTTAAGCATCTTTCATCCAAACAAGACATAAAATATGGCTAGTGAGCGAAAGAAAGGAGCGAGTGTGTTAAGCCAGTAGCCAAAAAGAGATGCGCAAAAGTAAACTCGTTTTTAAATGAATAATAAGAAAGTGGGTGGAATCATTTTCATCGCCGCGCGAAACAAAACAAAACAAAAAAAAATCTGTTCGGAGAAAGAAAAAGAAATAAAAAATAAATAACACTCTGAAAAGAAATACAGAAAGCGAGAAAGATTTCTCACAAGTTGGTAAAATAGTCACGAGACGTGTGTTTTACACGTGCTTTTACATATTCGTCTATGTCGCCACATCACGTGACGTTACGATGGAGGCATAGAAACGCTTAAACAATCATTCCTATTGGCGAAATAACCCATGAATCGTGGAATAAATGCGATCGTTACAACGAAATCTTCGGTAATAATAACGAACTCGTCGAAACATTTTGCACACATTTTTTTTACCACAACTAACAGAAACGAAGTTAAACTGCACTTCCATAAGCTTCTGCCTTAGAAAATGAAATCTAAAAACGAGATTTAAAATTCCTCAAACAAAATATACCCAACCGCTTTCAATTTTCTTTTGATAGGAACCAAATAAAATTTAATTACCCAAAATTAAAAAAAACACCTTTCTTCTTCTGCCGCTTGTACTAGTAAATAGACGCGAAACTATTACATTTTAATGGTAAAATAAATAAAAAACGAAAATTAAATAATTGCCATTCCCAGACCATTGACTAGTGAAAATAAAATTGAATTTGTCGTAAACGTGATTAAATTACCAGAAGGAGAGAAAAAAAAAATATAATAATAGTAATAAAAAAAATATTTTTATTCGTTTTTCTACGTCGAAATTTCGAGTATAAAAACAAAAAAAAAAAGTGCATGCAGTTCCAAAACCATAGTGCTATCAGAGCACAAAAATCAATTTTGACACAAACACGTGCCGCACGTTCATCCGGTTGAAATTTCTTAGAAAAATACAACTCCCCCCCCCCCCCTCCTTATAAAATGCCACCGTTTTCTCCCCCCATAACCACCCTTTCATTCCTCCACCTCCCAATTTTACCTTGGAATTAACCCTGAAGATAAAAAAAAAAAGAAATAAAAAGTGTGTGCGCGAGGATGAGGCAGAGGCAGGCGAGGAGGAAGAATCGTAATTTTTACTTTTATCAGTTTTACGATGTAGGTGGTTGGGTGGAAAGGTGTTGGCGATGAAGAAAAAGAAAAAAATATATATATATATATAAAAATATAAAAAAAAAAAAAATATTGTATATAATAAAATAGCAGCAGCATGGCTTTCTAAGTGTGTCTTCGTCGTCTGCTCCAATTGCACGTAGTCAATGTTTTCATACGAAACAAAAGTGTCTTTTCTCTCGCTCACTTTCCATCACCGAATAAATTTCCAGTTTAAAAAAATAAACAGTCGAAAACGAATTAAACATTTCAATAAGAAAGAAAAAAAAATGAGAGAGAAAAAGAAGATAAAAAAAAAAAAAAAAAAGAGATGGAAAGAAAAAACGGTTCCTTCCATCTTTGGATGTGACAAATTTCAGCTAACTTGTGAGAGACGATTACTTGGAATTGAGATAACTCAAATTCCTAGATCACAATTTGGTTAGAAAAAGCGACAACTCACTTTATATTTTATTCCATTTTTTTTAAAAAAAAATTTCGAAAGAAAACGAGGGGTGGAAAAAAATTAGATTTCTTGGGATTTTCTTTTTTTCGTAAACCAAGAATTATCATTAATTTCGATTATTCTTAAATTTTTACTATATTTTAATTTAGTTAATGCAATAAAAAAATAACTAAAATTAATTATTCCCTTCATGTCGTCTTTAAACATCCACTTAAACGTCGTTTTAAGTAAGTATAAAATATAAAATCAAACTAGCTCAATTTAATATAGTAACAATTTGAGTGTTTTATTTATCCCTTTATATGCGTTAATAATCTAATTACTTCGAGATTTTGTTTATTCCCCACCTGTTTTGTTATTATAATTATTTCGTTGACAATTTATGTTTTTTTTTAATCAAGCTTTGATAAAGGATTGACATAATAATTATAAGAGATAAAAGGTATAATGATTGAACGAGATTTAAACGGGTAAATAAGAAGAAGTGTTTCAAATTAGACTTAATCTTGTTGTTTAAAAGTTTTCCAAACAACTAAACCAAATTGAGTTTTCTCCGACAGGCAACTACACATATGCACGTGCAAAACAAACTGAGATCAGTAAAAAAAAAACTGATATAGATACTGTACAAAACAAAACTGACTGAAATACTGTAATTCGAATAATTTAGAATCATTAACTGCACTTTTAATTAAAAAAGTAATATTTTCAATTGTGATATTCAAGGCGATTGTGATATCTTACTGGAGTGTCTAATTATTTATTCTGTCTACCTGTTGGTGTCACATTTTAATTTAAAAAAAGACTTGTTTAAAATTTAGAAACGATACAAAAGCTGTTGATCAAAGCCTGAAGTTAAAAACCCTTAAATTTCCGCTATAAATTCCTCCAATTTCAAATTTCCAAGTTATCGAAGATTTTTATTTGCGTCGCATTGGGACAAGTTTTAACAGCATAGCAAGATTCGCGCAATAATTCTATCCGCTGTGAGAAAAAATTCAATTTCTACTTGCCATTCGGCAACGAGACCAGATTTAATAAAAACCCTGTCCTAGACATTCGCATAATACGGCGAACGAGAGTAACAACAACAACGACAATAATAATTATTATTATTATTTCCAACGCACAAATTCGCATATCGAAACAAGTGTAATAATTCCCACTCTAGTAAAAACTACCTTTTTATTTGATTAAAACCCCTCCAAAAAAATATATATACAGGGTAGATAAAGATGAAGCAGGTGGAAGGAAAACGCGCGCGCTAAACCATGCTTAATTTAACACGAAGCAGATGGGAACCGCGCTTAAAAAAACTCTTTCCACCCACATACATCTACAAAAAAAAAAAAAAAAGAGCGAAATAGGGGGTGGGGGAAAGAAACAACAACGACAGCGATAACAGAAATCCCATTTTAAATTTAACAATTCTAGAATTTTGTTATTAAAAGCAAAATAGGAAGAAAAAAAAAATTGAAAAAAAAAATAAGGAAAAAAAAAAAAATTGCTAGAGCGAAAGAAAAAAAAATAAATTTGGAGAAATGTGAAAAAAGGAAATTTATTTTTGGGAATATTCATAATCATACGACGTCTATTACCTCTTGGAAAAAATATATACGAGAGTTTGAGCAAATGTGGCGAGAGAGGGCGCTGTTGCATTTCGAACGGTGAATATGGAATAATAATTGAATTTCTCAAAAACTTCGATACACACACACATACATACATAGGCAACTAGAAAGCTAGTGCGCATGCGTCCATTCGTAACATAGCTCGGCTATTGATTTGTAGTTGAACACAGCGACGATATGTGAACAAAATTTTTTTTTTCCTTTAAAAAAAAAAATGAGAGAAAAATTGATAAAATAAATAGGAAAAAAGCGAAAGAGAAAATTGCACCCTTCAAATTTCGGTCATTGTAATTTTGTAAAAAAAATAATAATAAAAAAAAAAAGTTTTTCTATTAAAATGTATCAGGCAAGGAAAACGGTCGGAGCACGCAATGTTTACGCTTTTTATACGAAAGACTATACTTCCTTCGAGTACCTATAGAATCCAAAAACAATTTTTAAAATTAAAAAAAAAAACATTATAATAAAAAAAAAGCACCAGCAAAAGCATATAATAGATTTTCGTTTTTCAGTTACGCCCTCAAATGGTTACCTGTTTCATTCACAGCTTTTGCTAAAAACAAATTCACTACCAACAATCTTCGATTTGCAATAATGCGTACACATGTTATATAGCTTTCTCATCAATAAATTGCAAAAAAAAAAAAAAAAAAAAAACAATAAAAAATAAAATATACTCGTACTTTACTAAAATATTGATAACTATTAATTTAAAAATCCTTTGCATTTTTCGCTTAAGCAAATATTAAAATTTTAATGTAGAAAATATTTACTACATCATTTTGACGTACAGCAAGTTCAAAATACAAACACAGTATTATACATATAAAATTACATAAATTAAGTACTTGTCTAGACTTTATATGATTTTAACTGTTTTTTATTTAAAGAAATCAAAAACGCAATAACAGAGTTTATTTCTTCATTCAGTTTAAATTACGATTACCACGAGGATCATGATGTCCGATGACGTGATTACCAAGTGTTACTGTATTTAAAAGTGTTTATATTATAATTTTATAAAGCGTCATTAACTATCAATTTAAGTAAAAGCAATTAATTACAAAAATGCGTGTAAAATTATTCCTAGTTTACCAGTGAAAATAATTTACCAATGTAAAGTTCATTAAACACAAAACTTTGTTTAGTTATGCTGGAGTAATTAGAACCGTTTTTCAAAACTTTAAAAAAATAAGATCTGCGATTTTCAAATAAATCGTAATTAAATTATTTAATTAATAATTATAATGACAGATGCCAAAAAAGTCAATTGAAAATAATTCCAGGAAATCAATTACAATATTTTTTTTTTTGTAAAAATAGCAAAGTAAAATTATAATTTGAAATGTAGCTTAGTACAGCCCTCCCTACTCATTTCAAATGTGCGTAGGAGTAAAAGACAATAACTTTTAGAAAATAATATTAAAAAAAAAGAGGGGAAAAAACAAAAAAAAAACAATAGCGAAAACTCATCTACGTTGTCAACACACACAAAAAGAGTTGAACTATCAAAACGGTAGTTGAAAAAAACTATAAAACTAAAAAAAAAAATAAAATAAAATAAAGCGCAATTATTAACAATAAGGGAAACAATTCAATAGCTTATCCTAGATATTTACAAAAAAAAAAAAAAAAAACCCAAAAAAATAATAATAATAAACACCCGCCTCACATCAGAAACAATATCCCTAAAGCTCACACAAGCATCAACTGAACCTCCATAAAAATCCTATAAAAACTATAAAAATGTTGGAATTAAAAAAATAAAACAAACAAATTTGAAAAATTCAAAAAAATAAAAATCACAATTTCTCGAGTACCGGTACACAAAATTGCTCGCTAAATGGCGATGTTAGAACTAATATAGGTCTCCATTCCGACTAAGTAAGACGACGTTACGTTGGGTGGGTCGAACAGCGTGCAAAAAAAGTCAGAGAGAAAAAAAAAAAAATAAAAGAAAGGGTAGTGCACTAACCGGAAGGTCTACTCCAGCAAAAAAAAAAACAATAGATGCGGCGCATACGGAGTAACCATAGCAACGAGCAAAGACTAACATTCGACTAAAAATTAAAGTACTGTGGGATGAAACGAGTTTACCTTTCGGTCTAATGACGTCAAAAACCTTGTTTTTTTTTTCTCTCTCCCAACTTTTCTCATTTAAAATTTCTTCTTTTTTTTTCTTTCTCCAAAAATAATAATAATAAAAATAAAAAAAGAAAGAGACGAGAGATAGAGAGCGAAGGATAGATAGAAAAGAAAAGAGTGAGAGAGACAAGGAGAAAAAAAAATACTTTTATTCTTGTTTTGGTAAACATCTTTCAAAGGCAGAAAATGCAATAAAAAAAAACTCCTCTCGCAAAAGAAAAAAAAAAATGATCAAGGAATTTCAGTCTAAGATAAAAAAAAAATCACGTCTATATATTTACGATATGGCGACATATGAGAATATTGCTGGTCCACGTTACGCAGAAAGAGAGAGCGAGAGAGAAAAAATAATGATGATAAAAAAAAATTTCACAAAGAATAAAAAAAAAAATATCTTTTCTTTTCGCTTCATCTTTATATAAATAAAAAATAAACATCCTGTGTATATCCGAGTTAGATATCTGTATATAATATATCTATAATTTTTTTTTAATACATTTCGCGAGTATGTTTCGTGATGAGAATGTATATAGAGATGGCATTCTATTTATTATTATTATTATATTTTTTTAAAGAAGTTTTTAATATCGTTTATTGAGCGCACAGAAAGTGAGCTCGATCGATGTGACTAGACAAACAAATTAATAAATAGTTATGTCTGTAAATCACGTTTCATATTCGACTTACTCTTTTTATAATCGAAAAAGAGTCGAATATTTCTATTACAGCTTCAAGTAGTATAAATGATAGACGACGTGTATACACACACATACGGCTTGTCGTTCAATTTTGTCACTCAAAAACATTAAATCGTTGGTGGAAATTTTGTTAATTAGCCAATTTCAAGTTTTTATATCGTTAACTAATCCGCAGGGGGAGAAAATGCGTTCAATCAAGGAATCATGTTTCAAAATAATAATAAAAAAAAAGATAGACTTGAATCATGTTTAAGTTTATCAAACCTAAATAAAAAAATAAAAAAAAAACACAGACCAAAACATGCGTAAACAAAATTTTAAACTCCTGTATATATAAATAATTATAATGAACCCTTAATCTGTATTTTTGCAAAATTAAAACAAGACAATGAAAAATTAATAAAAGTTTAGAATTTGCATGAAAACCTTCGGAAAATGTTTTTACGTGATCCCCGTTTCGAAAATTATACACGGGTCAAGTTTTCTGTTTAGATTCTTTAATATGTACGAGTATAAGAATTTTCATGTACCGTATAAGTGTTCTGAAAAAGCAATTCATTGGAAGAGTTACAAGGGTGAAAATAAAATTAAGCGGTCAGTTAAGTGCAAAAAAATAAATTCCGAGAACAATAAATATTACGCAATCAAACTTTTCCCTTCATCCAATTTTACCATACAGTATTTAAAAATGTCACGTGAACAAGTTTGACTGAAAAACAATATCCTTGAAAAATAAAACTTAAGAAATTAATTTTTTATGGATAGATGAATGTCCATTGAATACACCTGAACATTCATCTTTCCCTTTCCTCTTTTATTAATTGGCTTTGCACAATCAATACTTTTTTTTTAAAAAATAAAAAGAAAAAATCCCGATTCTCGAAAAATGAAACTTTCAGCCTCATTTTTATTTCAACTCTTCTATATAAAAAAATATTATTAAAAATTAAATTTCGCTGATCGCAAAATAAAAATTTATTAATTATCGATTAATATATTTAATTAATTTCTATCTTTAAAAAATGTTCATCTTCTTTTAAAAAAATTTAATTTTAACTTTCGACAGAAAATGCAATCCCTAATACAATCACAAAGTATTTTTCAATTCCCTTAAAGAAAACCTTCTCGATATACGTAAATCGATTAATAAATATTCATCGCCAAAAAAAAAAAAAAAAATCCAAACGTAATTTAAGACAAAATTGAATTTTAAATTCGAATTCTACGGGTTCCAAACTAATCAAATAAATAAATTTTTTTTAAAAAAAAATAAATAAAGAACTCTTTTTTTTTAATATATTTTTTTTTAGAAAAAAATTATCTATATACTGTAAGAGTATTATTTTAACGAAAAATATAAGCCTCTCCAGACTTAATAATTAATTTCCAAAATAATAATACTGTTTTCATTAAAACTGCAATCATTCCGCATATACAAGGATTCCAATAATAATTTATTATTAACAACAAACAAACCCAGAAAAAAAAAACAGTCGGAAGTTTTATTTTTCTGAAAATTTTTTATTATTTAAACATTTTCGACCCAAAAATCTTTACAAATCCAGAAAAAGAAAAAAAAAAATTTGACTCGCGCCTGATGTAGATTTTTATCACTAACATCCGAAAAACGTGTTTCAACTTTCTACCAGTTTCCACGGCTAAAAATATAATATTTGCGAGAATTTTCCTTCAATATAAAAAAAAAGAAGATTAAAATATAAATAAAAATATAATAAATCGATATGAAAGAAATAATAATAAAAAAAAAAATACTAGAAGAAAAGTTTCACTTGTTTTATTTATATTTTTTCCAGACAGACGTCTTCTACTTTTCTTCCATCTTTCGCTTCAACCAATTTTTTTTTTATTTATTTCTTTTTTCTTTTAAGAAAAAGCAAGCAAACCCTTCTCTCCTCCTCCTCCTATCCACCACCACCCACAATCTCCCTTTTATTTCTTTTCTCCATCCCCAGACATCATTTTTATATTCCTCTTTCCACCCACCAAATAAATGTCCTACAGCCCTACAAACCCCTACGCCACGACAAATACGAACGGATTGTTAAGTAGAAGAAGCAGACGAAATAGAAATTTCTGAAGAAAAAAAAAAAATAAGAAAAAAGAAATAGAAAAAAAAAAAAAAAAATGGGGAAAGAAAGACGTCTTGAGGGAGATGAAGAAGAAAACAAACCTTGTAAATAAATAAGACTCGAGTTAACTTCAATGTAGATGTTGTATAGGAAAAGTAAGAAAAAAAAAAGAATGAAGCAAATAATAATGGGAGTGAAGATGGAGGAAGAAAAAACAGAAAAAAAAAATCTAGCGATTGCTCTTATTAACCATCCACATAATAAAAATTTTTTTTAAATTAAAATATATCAAAAAATCTCCGGAAGTCCATCCGCTAGTTTTTTTTTTCTCCCTTCGCAAACTTAACAACGCGTCGTTAACTTTTAATATTAGCAATTTCGCTCTTGTGAATTGCAACTGTGGGTTCAAATTCGACATTGAGAGTCATTCAATTTAAGGGAAAAAGAAATTAATTAGCGAAGGTGTGGGACCCACTTTCAACGCTCAATTCATTAAAGATAATAATATTATACGTTTAAATAACATCCCTGAATTTACGCGAATTTTTAATAAAATAATACAATGGAATGAGCTTGCAGCAATAACTTCCAATTTAAAGAGTTAAATTATGTACTGTACTTTATACTCGTAGATTAAAAAAAATCCTCAATCGACTGGTGAATTAGTTTCGATATTGTCATTTTTTTAATAAGTTTAAGGTATATGTTGGAGTTTCGTAGAAATTAATTCATTTTGGAAGTTATTTTACTAATTTGCGTGGAAAATATTTGGGGAACTAGAATTTGTTAAAATTCACAAAAAAGACTTATCTGCATAAAGCTAAATGCGAATTTGGTATACCGTATTCGTATATACCCGTAAAAACATTTGAATCTAAAAAATAATAGTTATAGCGGCCCCTGGAAATTTCTGGCGTAAATCGAGGGATTGTTGTTGAATTTTAATTTCAAATAAAAGTATTGTACCAAAAATAAACCGATACTCCCGTATCTCGAATTTGCGAGTTTAAAAATATGCATGTATTCGTATATTTTATGAAAATAATTAATTTTACTTTACAATTTATAACATATAAATATATTAATGAAATGTCAAGATTTTAGAGTCTTTTTAATAGAACCGCAATTTAGTTTAGGAATAATTTTGTCGAGTTTGAAACATATAGCATTTTCCTTTCATCTTGGGAGACATAATTGGGATACCGATGCCTCCAATTTATCAACAACAACAAAAATCAATTGAAATTTACCGCTATATTTTTTTTTTATAACAAGTACCTCAATTAATAAATAAATACATTAAATTAAAAATCCAAATTATAAATTTTAAAAAAAATGTATGCAAATCCTCTAGAGTAATTGTTATTTAATAACAACCCAGCCACTTATCTTCTTCGCGTCAACATGTCAAATGAAATAAAACTTTCTTTTAAAAAAAAAAGCACTAAAAAAAACACGCGAGACATATTTTTATAAAGTGGTTCAAATAATAAGCTCTTTACATAATTTTTGATAACTAAACAATTTTTCCAACGTTGAAAATATTTTAAGTAGGGTAAAAAAAAAAAAAAAAATTAAAATTGCTTACTAAGTGCTAGGTCGCAACATTAAACTCGCTACTCGAGATTAGTTACCAACTGCAATAATTACGACTCATTAACTAATCACATACAAGCTTTTTCTCCACAGTATATCAATTCGGAAAAACGTAGGCATAATTAGACACCCTGTATCTTATCAACTAGCAACATTCTTCACCCAAAACAATGTTAAAATTATTCGATATATTATTTTGCCACTATTTCTCCAATTATTTTACCCCTTAAAAAATTAATTCAAACGAGTTTTATCACAATTAAATAAATCATTGTTTGATTATTTTTTTAAATTTTATTAATAATAAATTGCCTAATAAAAACAATTCGCAATTATTATAATATTATTAAACACTTTATTATAACCACGTTCTAAAAAAAATGTCTACTAAATCTAAAATTAAATAATTTTTTTTAATGATTACAATTAATTTTTCAATGATAAACTCTTTTCTGTTGTAATCACATAACATTTAATCATCGATGATTATGAAAACATTAATTTGCAAAGCGACTAATCTTAATTAAATTCAATTAAAAATAAACGAAAAATTAATTATTAACATTTTTACGGGCTCTTATTACTGTATTTCGTGTTTCACTAATGATAATGACAACCACAACTCATCCATTTAACCTGATTTTAAAGGAATTAAAATAAATTCAATCAAATCTCTAATAAGCAGTAATAAGGAGGTAGAGGAGGAGTGAACTATCTTAATTTCATCTTAATTTTACATTTATTTCAGTTCGATTAATCATAATACTGTAGCTAAAAACAGCCTAAACTTTATTACATACGTAGATACGAAATTCAAAAAGCGATTAAAACAAAATAAAAATCCTGATCTAAATTATTGTTACGAAAAAGAGGTTCAAATTATAAACAGACAAAATTATTGTAAAAAAAATCACTCGTTTAAGTATTGATTTCATTCTAAATAGTAGCTTTAACCAAATCTTCATTAGAAAATCTTGTTTTTGCTGCAATCAAAAGTTCATACCCACGGTCATTATAATGACGCGGTTATGCACGAAGCAACCAACCCTTATTCAATTTGATCACAAACGAAGATGAAGTAATTGTTACATTTTACAGCTTTGACTAAGTTTAACAAAAAGCCACCAACCCAATAGGACGTGTTAAAATTATGTTGACAGCCTTCTACAAATCCAAATACAGTACTGACAAAAAGATAAGTCTTGGTTGATATGATTGAAATAATAATAGCAGATTGTTTGAGACCTGTTAGCTTTTTGCACAACGAAGACCACAGATTTTTCTATACGAATATAATAAGGCTCAACTTCTTAGCTTTTCTAGATTTTTTGGGTTGGTAGTTTTGTACAAGACACAGTTCTATTCAAGTTTAACTGGCTTAATTTCGACTGAAAAAATTGGTTTACAACGAAAAACGAATTGATTGGTAAAAATTATTGCGATTATTGAAACTGCTATGGTATAATAAACGAAAATTTTTTTTCGTAGAAATAAAACTAATCTCGACCACGAACGCAACTTCACCCTATTAAAAGTAATAAAAAGCAATAATAAAATGTTAATCGAAAGAGAGATGGGGGGGAGTGATGCGGATTGATGAAACGGGATTATTCGAGCGCTCTTTTCTCCCAGAGTGAGCGCTTTTTCAAATCGAGCGCTGAATTCGAAATAAACTAATAATAAAGCGCGAGAGAGAGAGAGAGTGAGTGAAAGGCTGATGGCAGTAGCGACGTTCCACACTCTAATAAAACATGAAAACTAATAAAAATTTAACAAGCCATAAAACTTGAGAGTGCTCGCTGCGCCACCTATCCACCACCCATCCTACTTTTTTTTTTTTTTTTGCTTCCCTTTAGCCTCTTCTTACTAACGCTATTTCGTTTTTGCTTCAACCGTAGTTATAAAAAGCCAAACAATTCTTTACTTTTTTTTTTATGATTATTATTTTTAACTGGCAGAGAAAAGAGTTGAAGAGTTGTAAAAACGTCATAAATAAAGAAATATAAGACGCAAACAAGAATAGAATTAAATAATTATCACTCTTTTTTTTTATCATTTTCGGCTTCAATAAAAAAATGCATTTAGAAAAATTTTAAAAATACTCGTTCAAAAACATAAATACCGGTAAATAAATTATTTATATTGAAAATAGAAAGAAATAATCCGCTTTTAAAAATTAGTTGATTTTGAAGCTCATTAACGTAAAAATTAAAAAATAAGAAACAGAAAAAAAAAAAAATAGTAGTTTGCGAATGTGCCGCTAGGTGGCATCGCAATACAGCAAATAACTCACGAAAAAAGTCGATACGAATTTCAAAAAGAAAAAAAAATATATTCAAAAATTTAAAGATTCCCGTGAAAATTAATCTTACTAAAACGTAAAAATTTAATAATTAATGAACAAACAAACATAATTATTAATACCGCTAATCGATTTCTTTTATAAGCAGGAATTATTTAAAAATCAATAAAAACTGCGAATGAAATTTTTGTCGCACACCGTAGAAGCAGTTGCAGCATTTCGCCGCTAGATGTCGCCACGAACTACGTAGGAAACTGCACGCAGTAGCGTTCAAAAAGTCATTGCACTCGGTAACGGAAAGCTATTTTATCATGGGAATAAAATAAGGCTACAAGTACCAAAAAAAAAATGTAATTTAAATAATATTAAAATTAATTTACCGCATATTTGCTAAAAACGCTTTAATTCAAGAATCACATATAACTTTTTCTCCCTAATTTTACAATAATTTTTAAAATGCTTCGTAAACAAATTATTATAAAAAAATAAATATTTTTGAAATTTAAATCTTTAAAATAAAAATAAAAAATTACAAATAATTTTTAAAGAATGAATTTGACACCTGGAAATTTAGTAGACAATAACTTTACCAGACTAAACCTAATGGCACTTCCATAGTTTTTTTTTTTTTTATTACAGTATTACCAAACACGAAATTTCTAAAGAAAAAAATCCTTTGATTTTTTAAAAATGGCACTTTCAGCCTTTTTTCGCGTTATTTCTCCTCTCAATTTTATTCAATAAAACTTCCACGTAAATTCAAATTTTCGCGAAAATAACCATCTTAATCCGTTGATTTTAAAAATCACCATCATTCAAATTTTCTTCCCATATTAAATTTAGCGACAAAATAATGTACGGAAAATGTTTCTTCCACAAAAAATAAACAACCATCAACAACAACAATATAATTATAAAAAAAAGTTGCGAGTCTTACCTTTTTGCATGGGTGAAGCGCCATGAGCCGGGTCAGAGGTCATTTTGGTCTGTAAAAATCGAATCACACATGATTAGCACAAAGCACAAAAAAAGTTGACGACTGTTGTCAAAAGGGGTCTCAATATTCTTCCTTATTAAATCAACCACATACGAAAAAAAATCCCCGTTGGATTCTTTCGTTCCCGTTGTTGTTGTTATTTAACGTAATGCTGAATAACAAAACAACAAGAGCGGCGGTGATAGCAGTAGCAGCGCCCACCAACGGCCGAACGACTTATTACCACAAATGATCTTTGAATTCATTTTTCTCTTCGGTGATGATGAATGACAAGATTAACGGAGAGAGTATCTTCTTGTTTGTTATTTAGTTTGACGGTTGTTGTTTTCAAAATCATTAATAGTTATCCGAAAGCATAAAAAAAAAAAAATGGGAAGAAGAGAAAAACAACAACATTAAACGACTTTTTTTTATCTCTAGTAAAAATCAAATGAAGCGTTTGAATATCAATTGATATCCACGGGCTAATATACAAAAAGTCTGTTGACGATGATTACTTGGGAGAAGAAAGAAAGAACAAAAAAAAATAAATAAAAACAGGAAACAAAAAAATCTCGACACTTAAATTTCATAAAAAGAGAAGAGAGGGAAGGGCAAAAAAAAAAAAAATATATATAAACAAACATCCACTTTCAATATTATTAAGAATCATAAAAAAAAATGGCTAGAGGTTAAAGCATCTATCTTAAAAATAATAGCAATTAGTCTAATTAATTTCTACATTTGCTCCGCGTTGATTTTATTTTTTTATTATTATTCTTTTTACTAGACGAACAAAATTTAGAACAGCACAAAAATAACTCCGCTTGTAAAAAAAAATTTTTTTTTTTTTTTTTTGCTTTCCTATTTTTTAAAAAAAAAATTTAATATACACGGTGTTCGGAAAAAATAAACAAACTCAACTGAATTATAATTAAACCATTTTAATAATTTAAATATTTCAATAACACATGAAACAACTTTACTTTTAAAACATTTTTTTAACATTCAGACTGTTCTTTTTTTCTTGTAAACCCTTTTTTTTTCTGCATCATACCTCATATATTTGTAGCCTGTCTAATTAAATTTGGGATATTGAAAAAATGCTTCAAGGTATGATGCAAGCATGATAAAATTATTATGATTTCGATAAAGCTGAAATCGATGCAGAATGGAAATGGGTTGAAGCTTAAGGAGAATATTTTAAATGCAGAATAGAACAATTAAATGTTAAAAGAGTCATTTAAAAAAAATTTCTCCACGTGTCGTTAAAATATTTAAATTATTATAAGAATTTAATAATAATTCAATTGGGTTCGTTTCTTATCCGGACACCGTGTACAGTACACAGGGACGCGTTAAGAATTCTTTCTCTTTTACATTTCATAAATAATGTCGTAAGAGAGAAAAACAAAATGAGAGCTTTAGCTATTTGAAAACACACACAAAAAAAGCGATTTATCATCAACGACTATTAAGATTACTAGTCTTGTTCGAAACTGTCAACGTAACTAGTTCATAATTGCGCTGGGTTATTTGCGAAAAAATAGAAAGCGTAATTAATATTTTTTTGACATTTCTCCTTCCAGTCAAAAAAAAAAAAAAAAAGAATTACAACTCTTAATTTGAAGTATTTAGAAAGAAAAAAAAAATAATTATCTCTATTGGCACTTCAACTAATTATAAAACTTCTGTATTTTTAACACCTGTTTTTTTTTTTTTCGTTTTTCGAACGGTAATTAAATTTTTTAATAAATAAAATGAGTCAATTTTACGACAAAAACTTTTTGAGAAATGTGCGAAAATCTTTACATAATAAAGCTTTTAGTTAAGTAATTAGTTCAACCATTATTTATTGTTCTGTTTCAAATATTTCAAAAACAAAAACCTTGAAAAATTTGAATAATTAATTATTGCAAAAAAAATTAACATTAAAGAAAGCCACGCACAAATACTTTAATTTCTACAAATTCAATGATGCCGACTTTTCTTTTAAATAAAAAAACAACAACAAAACGAATGCATTTCTCATGCTATAATAGTTGCTTGAACTTACTTAAAATATCGTCATTAAAAAAATAAAACATTCACTTTGCTTAACTTCATTTGACGCACTTATTTTTCAAAATTATTATGCACAACCCTAAAACATTTGGATGACATTTCTCAAGTTTGTGATTCGCGTGCAATAATTGCTCGTGGGCGTCTTAACTGAACCCCAAGTGCAAATGAAAAAGAGTACAGTGTTGGAAGTAGAGCGGCGGATCAATAGATGGCGCTAGAATACCCATCGACAAAATTTAAAGCAGATTAAATTGGGGGGAAAATTCTGAATACACAAAAAATCAACGTGGAACTATGTTTTCGTGTCATTAACATTTCTTTGCCAATTCCCATTTACATTTATCTCAGCTTCAAGGTTTTTTTTTTTCAAAAACTAAGATTAAGCATTCATCTTGTTCCGAAAATTGGTTTTACTAAATCTGAAATTTGTCCATCTCGTTCCGAAAATTGGTTTTACTAAATCTGAAATTTGTCCATCTCGCTGGATCAACTTAAATACCTTTAAATCAAGATTAGAGTCGCCTAACCTAGGTTAAGAAAACTTGTGGAAACACAATGTTGCTCCCCACAATAATAGAAAAAAACAACCCTCCAGAATCTGCGCATGAGCACACTTTTGTAAAGCCAAATTAACTTTTTGATTTACTCTAGAAAATGGTCTTACTAAATTTTGCCAAAGAAATGTTAAATATTTTTTATTTATACTAACACTTCGGTAAATCTAAATTTATAAATGCAGTAGCAACAAAATAATAGTCAAAATCAATTTTTATAAAATAACATAAAAGCATTTTTGTCAAATAGAAAACAATTATTATTTGTCTTCCTATTACCATGATTGGTTTCTATCTTCCGCTAAATCTAAATCAATAAAATTACAATTGCAAACAAAATCAAATAGAATCATTATAAAATTAACTTTAAAAATGTATTTTCGCTACAAGAAAACGTAATTGCGCTGTTACTATCATTGAAAGTCCTTTTTTCTATCTTTTGCTTTAAATTTCGACTTTTTTTCTTGAAAAAAATAAATGAATGTTTTTCTCTTTAAATATGCATTCTATTTATAAGGTTAATGTTCGTCTGCTGCGATGATTATTTTTCGTTGTACATGCACATGTACAGTGTTTGGTGTTGTTGTGTGTGTCTGGGCTCCGCGCAACTTAAGTCGGACCAACCGCGTGTCGTCGTATCTCTTAGCCAATGTTGACATTTGCTGAGAAAAAACGAAAGAAAAAAAATTCCCCCACACACAAGATATGCGATGTGGGAAAATAAAACAAAAAGTATTAAATAAAATGTGCAAATAAAAAAAAACACAACAACAACAACAACAACGACGACGAGAAAAAGTTTGGAATTAAAATTCTGAGAAATGCAATTTTAAATTTCAAGATGGCTGCGTCTCGTCCAAAATAATTTTCATATTTTACGTCTTTCGTTTATTCTCCATTAAAACGAATGCCGGAAATTTGAAAATAGAAGAAGAAGAAGACGACATGTTCGTTGGACGCTCTGAGAAAGTGTTCATTCATTCGGAAAAAACAAATAAATAATAAAATTATTTAAAAAAAAAAAAACGAAGAACGCATTGCATAATTTTTCTAGTAATAACGTCGGAAAATTCACGCTCCGCTGACAACACTGACGGACAAACGCAACAACTTTCGCAGGCCAAACCATTAAGTCAGCCAAATAAATCAACATCTTTTTGACTGCAAAATTAAAATAAAAAAAAAAACCAAAATACGCGAACGAAGATTTTTTTAAAAATTATAATAATCCCTCGTTTAACGCGACACGCGGTAACGTTCCTAGAAACCACTTTTAAGGGAGTTGCACTTACGGTCACTATACAAACTTACAATGGAGCATAATGTCATTTAGAATGAATTCTAGATGTAACGCTTAAAATTGGGAATGAAACATAATTCACTGTTTTCCCACTGTGTATACGAGTACATATCCTAATCACCTGTTCATGTAAACGATACCGTTAATTAATTAGAGCTATTTAATTATTTTCGTTGCAATTGTATAGTGTATCCGTAAATATCCGAAGCTTTAAAAAAGCGAATAAACAAATCAAATTTTAATGACAATGAATTAATTTTTTTATATTTACATACAAAAACACCTCCGATTTAATAATAAAAAACAATTTTTAGAATATAACCTCTACAACAGAGTCGGCACGTAATATTGCCCTCAAGGAACTTTGAGAAAATTTGCATTAATCCTATGGTAGATGCCGGCACGTGCCGAGATGCAGTCGGCAGGTATAGGCTGCAAGTCCGCAGAACATTTACGCACGTTTACGCGTGCCGAATCAGATGGAGAGGTCATATTCTAAAAATTGTTTTTTATCATTAAATCGGAGGTGTTGTTGTATGTAAATATTAAAAAATTAATTCATTTTCATTAAAATTTGACTGATTTATTCGCTTTTTAAAAGCTTCGTATATTTACGGACACACTACACAACCGTTACCAGGTAAACACTTCAGTACCCGTGGCGTATAAAGAAACTTTTGATATCGAAATACGAAAAACAAAATCGCAAATGAGAGTGTGGAAATTAATCGCCTAATAATAGCTCTTGATTCGAAAATAAATAAAAATTTCAATCTTAAAAATTGAGCTCTTAACGGCGTATAAGAGCGATCATTTCGTCCCATATTTTCCTATACACAATTGCGAGTGCCCTGGTATCCGGCTAAATCTCTAATCCGTTAGGGCTTCGGTCCCGAGCCCAACGGATTAAAAAAAGTTTCTACTGTGCAGTACAAGCAAAACCCAAAATGTGCAATTTTCGCGCGTAACGAAATTTTTGCTGTTAAATTGGAGTAATAAATAAACCGCGTCAAACGAAATTTGTCCCTACAGAAACTCAATCGCGTAAAAGCGAAACCGTGTAAAATGAAACAGGTCCGCTGTATTTTAAAATGTCGAAAAAAAAAAAATAACCCGAATTGGTAACAACAGTGTGTGTCAAGATGGTTGCCGTCAGTGGCGTTGCGATTTTGCCATAAACACGTCAAGAATGTTGTGTTACGGAGGTAGAAAATGTCAGTTGTCACATGTGACGTCGGGGGTGGTCACTGTCTTTCTCTCCCCGCAAACCAGGTGCAATTCCACTAACACACATGCGCAGTAAAGTAGCACTAACTTTCTCCAAAATAACAGAGAATTCGTGGAAAATATTGGCGGGAACGAAAAAATAAAAAAAATAAAAACGATAAAAAGAACCGAGCAAAAAAAAAAGGGGGAAAAAGAAAAACAAAACTTCAACAAGATAATTTAAGAAACGAGCCAAGTTAAATTATGGCCTAAAGGATAGTAGTACATAAATTATGAGAAAGACGACACCAAAATAATTATTTTTGGAATTCTGGAACTCGCGAAACGTCTCTTTCCCCCCACAAAAATCATTTCGCTTTGTCGTTTGTTTCGTTTCTCTTCAATTTGGGTCTTTTTAGACAATTATACCCACTAAAAATTAAAATGGTTAAGAAGATTTGTTTTCCCCATTAAAAAAAAACTACAAACAAAAAAAAAAAAACTTTTACTGGTTAGACTGATGTTTTTAATTAGGCAAAAGATTTTTTTGGAACAAACTAAATACTGTATATTAATTTCCCCTCCATACACGCACACACTTCGGATTACAGTATCAAAAAACTCGGATTACTAAAACACTCAATTATAAATTAAAACTTTGTTATTAAAAAAATAATAAACCTTTAATGAACTAAAGGGTTATTCATGATCAATACAACGTTTATTAACTATAATTTGGGTAATTTGGGTTAGAAAACTTTCTAAAACCATATTTACAACAAAAAACTTAAATTATTATTTTTTGAGAAATTAACCCTTACATGTAAACAAAAAAAATCACTAAATTATTACAGTATTAACTTTTAATCAAAATGCTCAATTTTTTATTCGAGCCAAATCACTTTCACACGCATCCGCAAAACGTAATTAGAAACTATTTGTAGAAATTGAAAGCAAATTGTTAAATATATCTACTTCGAGGATCCTTAATTTCCCCGTTGACCAGGTTAACTACGCTTCCACATAATTAAAGATAAACCCTATTAAAATCGATAGTAATTTATCCGACATTTACATTATGTCTGCCTATTGTACAGTTTGTATGTCTTTTCAAAAGGAATAAACCACTTCTATTATTATGTCTGCCAAATTTATTTTTTCTCCAAGTTCAGACAAACAAGATTTGACTAGAATTTTGAAAATATTAATAAACAATATTATAACTACACAGTACGCTAAAACCTCTGAAGACATTCGCAACTCTTTATTCGATGTACAGAAAATACGTTAATGCAAACAATTCCAAAATATTTACAGAAACGTCTACAAAACTATCAAATAATGACTTAGCAAACTTCTACATTAATTTTGATTCCCTAAAAAATAATAATAAAATTCAGAATCTTAATGTGGTACATTAGAAACATTAATATGAAATTGAATCAATATTTTTTTTTAAAAAAATGCGGTCTAAAAATCCGAAGTTGAGAGCGCGCCTTAAAATAGGCCTACTGTACTTTGAAAAATCCAAAACAAAAAAACGTGATAATCAAACATTATTATTTTTCTACGGTATAATTTGCCAGAGTCGTAAATTTAAAATGACACGTTAATAGCTAACCCTCGAAGAAGAAAAAATGATTAAAAATTAATTAGCAAAAACAAAACGAATTAATTATTACAATTTGTTATAAATCATCTCAAATCTAATAACAAGGCCTTAATCCAATTACTACTTGTTCTTACATCCACTCTCTTTATTATTATTATTATTAACAAATAATTACTTTGAAATTCGTAATCTAAAAGTCGTTAGTCGATTCGCTCATTATTATTACTATTAATAGTAGGACGGTAACCTAGGCAATCAAATTTAATTACCAAGAAAGAACTTAGTGTACCCAAGCTTAACTATCAACATTTTACGTCTGATTATTTAACAGAAGATTATTTTCCAAGACTTTCGAGTTAAAAATAATGTAATCTTTTAGTTTAGAAAAAAAAGAGCATGCGCAGGACCGGATTTTAAGCGTAATCTACCGCCAAAAAAAACCCTTAGTTTAATTTAAATCTCGTTGTATTCCTTAATCTCAGTTGGTTATGAGATGTAACTACTGTAAATCAAATGTTGCGGTTAACAAAAATATATTAAAAGAAAAAGATTACCCGAATATCTGTTTTTGATAACTTTCGTTTCAATTTTTAATCTTGTTCTAAAAAATTATTTTAACGAAATCTCGTTCGTACGAGTAGAAATTCAATCTCATTACAGTACTTTTAAACCAAATCTTTTCAAAGATCGGTAAACTCCGCGCAATCAAAAGTTAATCGAGTTTTATTCCAAACACGTTTTATTCCCATTTCAGTTGAGTCGACTAAATTTTTATGTTGCGAAAATAGATTAAAAGAAAAAGCGGAATGAATTCCAGTTCCCGAATACCTGTTTTTCTCAAAGTCGTCTGCTGAAAATTAAACCCGTTCGTTTTAAACCTCTTTCGTAGCTACCAAATCAAGATTTAATCGCTAAAAATTTTTACGTGTTAAAAAACCAGCGGCAACGACATAATAATTGTTAGGCCGGCCCTGCGCGTTAGGATATTACGGTAAACATCTGGGTGGAGGTTCACGATAATAGATGCCATTTTTATTTTCCTTTCTTATTTTTTTTTTTTTTCATAAAGAAAAGAAAAAGAAAGAATAATAATAAAAAAAAAAGAGTTAACAAACAGCCATTATCTCGTCGCCATCTTTTTTCTTTGGAACACGTTAAAGAGAGCAAGAAAAGTGATTCGCGCCAAGTTCAAGGCAAGGGTTTTTTTTTTTCAATACTCAATTCCTGGTGAATGGTCCGGATAAAAAAAAAATAATAAAAGAAATTGCACCTGATTAGAAGAAGCCTTATGTGTGACAATGACTACCCCCTGTTGAGAATTGATGGAGTCTTAAATTCAACCCCTGCAAAATACACTTCGCAGAATCTTTTTTTTAAAAAATAAAAGAAAAAAAAAACACACACACACACACACCTGAAGAAAAAAATTATATCACCTATTTAAGATTTTTGAAAAAGAAAAAAAAAATACGATGAGGTTTGTTAATAAAAAGCAGAACGCAATTACAACAAAAAGCGGCACGTCACGCGTGACGACAAACAAATGGTGGTCTTCGCGCAATCGCATTCACTTCTCGTTCACACTTCACGGACTTGGAAGACAACATCACGCGTGACGACCACATGCAACTTCACCATTTGCTCCTCATTTTTTTTTTGTTAGCTTTTTACAAATCAAAAATAACAAACAAATCCCATTTTCCCCCCCTCCTATTTCAATTTTTCTCTTTATTTTTTTAAAAAAAATTGCTAATCACCGCTCTTAACGATTCTTAATAATACTATTTTGTGTCACCAAAACTCGTAATTTTATTTGACATCGGAAAATATTCGCGCAGTTATTTATTTTGCGGTCAAAATTATTATCTGAAATCAGTTTTTAAAGTTAAAAAAAAAAAAAAAACAACGTTTCGCATCAATTTTTTACGTTAAAATCATAGTCTAAAAGTTCTAAATTATATCGGTCCTGACACGTATCTTACTTGCCGAATTTGTAAATTTCATCAGTTAACCCAAAAATTAAAATTGAACACGGCTCTCTGCACGAGATGAAAAACCGGCCAGAAAACTACGCAATTAAAACTTTCTAAAAAAACTAAATTAAATCGAAAGAAAAAAATAGATGCTTTCTACAGTTGAAGATGAAAGCGTTTTTGAATTTCATATTCAGATTTAGCTAAGATTTATAGAACAATTCCTTAGAATAAAAATTTCAATGCAGAAACGGTACTTGAAAAAGTAGAAATACCATATACAATTGCTGCATTCAGCAATTCAATGTAACGACAAACATTCGAAGCAAAAATAAAATCAGACAAAAAATAATTTAATCCAAAAAATCAGACAAAAAATAATCAAATCCAAAAAATCAGACAAAAAATAATCAAATTCAAAATATTTCAACAAAAAAACTCCCAAATTTAAATATCATTAACATGGTCGTGCATGTTACCGTGAAAAAAACGGGTCTAATTTTAATTAAGATTAATAATAATAGTTATTATCGGCTTGTAAAACCACCTTTTATTAAAACAGTTAACCTTGTAGAGAAAACGTTTTTTTTTTTTAAATAAAAAATAAAACAAAATCGTCCCACAATGACGTGCGTAACGAGAGACACCTGTGCTTACTATTAACTTTAAAAATAAATATTAAAGCTCTAGAACAAAATATGCACGATCGTTTACGTCACCAATCTATCAATCAATCAATAGTATTTGCGTATATACAAGTTTTACATCAATAGATAATTTTACGCAATTGACACTTTACTCGGAAACCCGTCAGTAAAACAAAGTCTGAAAATGACGGCGACAACAACTGAAATTTTCGAGGCGAAGTTATCTAAATACACTGTGAGTAAACTTCACTCACGAAATCATCTTCAACCCAGCAAAATAATTCTCGCCTGACATATTATTATGATTATAGTAATACAGTGCGACTAATGTCTCTGCAACACTTGTTGGCGTTATCGTCTACCAATGACAATTGCTGCGCGTGCACACGTCCGCCACACCTGCGTACTTAGTACATAAACTGTGGCGATGACGACGATAATAATGGAAATAATATACTGAAGGAGAAAAAAAAGAGGGGCAAACACAACCCACTAAGCCTAATTATGCGAAAATTTGACTTGCAAACGAGATTAAAAAACTTGAAATCCTTAGCCGTACCGTAGGCTCATTTGCATATCTTGATTTACGACGTACGCGCAGCAATGCGTTTGTTTTTCCGTCCTTAACAATTACAATCTCAAAATTACAGCGTTTTAAACTCTTGATTTTAAATAATAATTGATCGATAATTATTATTTTTATACTTTATAACTACATTCGCAATAAATCTACCAAAAAAAAAACACGTCATTCCAAAAATTGGCATTTTAAAATGTCTACAAAACTGTTATTGAACTACAAAAACTTCTCCATAAAATCCATTTGAAAATACGCAAATCGTATTCTTTGATTTTCGTAGACTTACAAATTTTTGGATAAGACATTACACAGAACAGATGATTGCGAAAGATATGGTGCCCCGAAAATTATGTGCGCTAAAATATTATATGAATGCAAGTTCCAAAAAAAAAAAAAAACCAGAAATAAAACTAGGCAAAAATAAGATTTTATGCGACGTTTTTATTATTTTATCGGAAAAGAAAGAAGTCAATAAAATACGTCAATCTAATTTTATATCCAAGTACGTCGGAGAAAAATCGAAGCAATTTCCCCAAAACCACTTGTTAAGTTAGTTAGTTAACCCAATCGACGAAAATAGAATATGTTGCTAGCCGTAATTATTCAACCCAACAATTTGGAACAATCGATAAAACCAGCTTTTATTTACTTGGAGACTTGTTCAAACATATTTCGCGACGACATAATTATTATTTTCTTTTCTTTTCCAGAGTTTTCCCACCAAACAAAAATTTTGTAGACAAAACGCCGGCAGCGCCAGACTACGCCGTGTAACAAGACGCGCGTGCGGCATAAATTTCCGACAGCCGGAAGGCAACACCGCTACTAAACTACGCTCTCGTCTCCCTCCCACCAAAGTCAACGTCATTACGCGTGCATACTAATTATTACCGTATCATCTGACGCGCAATTAAATGTTGCAAAATTTAGCAATCAATTAGCCTACTTAAATTTGGCGTCTAAGATTTCACGCTGAGAAGAAAACAATTTTCGTTAGTAAACAACGCGCACCTGTTGACGTAATCCGAGGACTTAAATTCCTCCATTGACTCAACTTTCGCCGAGTGAGAAGCAGCGATTTCGCTCTCATACTCCAGCTATTAAAGTCATTGGGCCTCAACGAAGCGGTATTAAATAATTTTATTGTTTTCCTAATTAACAAACGAGAGAAAAAGAGAGGAAAAAAGCAATTAAAATCTGCGATCATGAAAGAAAAAAAATTAGTGAATAATTTATATCGATAATCTTTAACGTTGATATATTTTTTTTAACTATCCTCCACTAATAATAGTTACCGTAAATCGTAAACATAAAAAAAAACTTTTATGCGTAAACGGGATAGGAGGAGAAAATCGTTTTTTTTTTTTACAGTTCTTTCTTCCCAATTTTATGACAGGAATTCCGTTTATTGCTTAAGGTATAAAATATATCTTTACGCCATCTCTGCAATTTTGGAAGAAAGCGACTCCTTGCGAATCCGAGCTGAAAATCCGCCGAATAGTTAAAAAAAAAAAAAAAAACGAAATAAAAATTTGTCAAACACCGAACAATTAATGTTTTAGTTTGAAAATCGCGACTAATCTCTAAACGGAATTAGATTATTATTCGTTCGATAGCAAGAAACTTTTCGCAAAAATTCTGAAAAGTAAACAATGTTTTCGTCGCAGCCTAAAATTAATATACCGTTAATTATTTTTAAAAAAAATAACTTATAAATTGACAAATAAAAGAAATAAATGAATTCGTTGTAACGAACATTTCTTTGCATCGAGAATTTCGTTCCATAACAGTTATTCGCAGTTCATTCAACACGCAATATTAATTAATAGAAAATTATAAACAAAAACTTCCGAATGTTTTTGAAAATCAACGTTTGAAATTTTCGAATTAATTTGTTGTTGGTCTGAATTATATATATATTTTTTGTTTGTTTGACGAGGTTCGAAAGAGTAAACAAACAACAGGAAGTTGCGTAGATCGGCAGTTAATGGTTTGTTGACTTTGACTTGTAACCGCATCGCCCAAAACACCGAAAAACACAACACGGAGGTTCGAACCGAAGAGAGAGAGAAAAGAAAAAATAATAATAATGAATCAAATTTTAAATAAAAAAAACCTCAAATCATTTTAATTAAAGGTCGAAGTTTATCCGCCTCGGAACAAAATTGACCGAATGACACTGGTACCCACGAAAATAAAATAATAATAACAACAACAACAAAAAAAAAGAGTTGTTATTGGGGAAGAAGACGAAGAAGAAGAAAAAAAAAAGTCTTTTTCCTCAACTATAAATAGCCGGAGACGAGGCAAATAAACTCGGAAAATTGGCGCCGACTAAACACGACTAATTAATTTCACTCCGATAGATATTTTTATCTATTTTATTTTTATATAAACGCGTCTGACATCTCCATTCGTGTGCTCGATTTGTTTGTTGTTTACAATTATTTTTAAAAGCTCGCCAAGCACCACCCTACACACAACCCACCCTGGACTTGACACTCAACAACAAAAATTTTTGGGAACCACAATAATATAATACTGTCTATATAAAAAAAAGTGAGGGGAGAGAAAAAGACGTTTTAAATAAAAGCGAAGAGACTTTTACGGCCAGGGTGGAGATGTCCTAGTAAAAAAAAAATGTTAACCGTGAAAGACATTTAAAGGTTATAGGTTAGAGGCGATTTCAGCATTGTGTGTGTTTTTTTTTATCTAAAACGAAGATTGGCCGACTATAAAAAATAAGACCCAGTTAAGTAATAACAGCGAATGCTTTGGTCATTTTTTTTTTTGCATCATCAAATCCTGAAATACGAACCACTCACCGTTGTATTTCTTTTCACCCCCTCCTTTACATCCTTCACCCACAGGCTCTGCACCCAAAAAGCCATTAACCGACGCAAAGAGATAATGAAAACTTAGGCACAAACACTAAAAAAAAAAAAGCTAACTAGTAAAATGTCTTCCTCCCCCCAAGTGCATTCCCCGCACAATTGAGCTTAACTAAAGATAGGCCCTAAATAATTAGATACTTTCATTACGTTACGTAACTCAGCGCCACTCCCTTAAGCCTAAAAAAAAATTAACAAGTAAACGTGACGTTAACGAAGCTTAAAACGTTTAACCAAAAGCTATCCAGAAAACTAAATGCGTACTATGCAAAAAAAAAATGTCAACTTTGGGGGGAAAAAAATACCGGTATTCAAAATTAAACTTGGTCTTGAATCTTGAAGTTTACGAACGGATAATTCAAAAACTTGCATAAAAAAAACTTGTATAAAATAACTTTAAAGAACTTTGAAGTTCGAACTTAAGATTTTAGTTCGCGATTCGATGTGACTTATTCTATTATAGCAAAAAGCGCGAAAGCACTTTCCGAACATCCCCGCACATCGTTTTCTAAACTAGTTTTAAAGTTTTGGCCTTGCTCACAAAAAGTTTTAAATCGAGCTTTAGAAGTGCGATGACGACCAAATTTTAAAAAACTCCTACAAACAATCCCCCGTTTATATCCAAAACTCAAAAGCTAAAAAAAAAAAAATGCTTGAAAATTTATTCTTCCGTAAAAAGTTTGAAAAGAATTTCTAAACTATTCGGCTATAAATCAACGTTAAGCCGCAATAAAATTAAAACTTTTTTTATCGATTTCAATGGAAAAAATATAAAAAACAAATCTAATTAAAAATAAATAAAAACAATTTTTTTTATATAAATTTGACCACTAGATTTTAATGTTTAAAAAAAATATATTTCCAACTACAGTACTACATAGACAGTCAATGTAGTAGTAATTACATACAATTTGGTCTCCCATCTTTTTTTTGTTTTTTATTAGAACTGTTCTCCCATACAAAATGCTAGAGGGAAGTTGCAAGACCCTCATTTGCCCAAACTCCACCCCTCACCAACACAAAAAAAAAAACTCTCTACAACCCCTAATTTTTTTGATTGCACACTCTTCAACAGAAATGCAAGAAAAGGAGGATGGGTAAACATCAAAAAAAAAAAAAAAAAAACATTAAAAAAAGGTTTGAAAAAAAAAAAAACAAAAAAAAAAAAAAACCAGGACGAATCCTGAACACATTAAAATCTCCCAAAATAAAATAATAAAAAAAGGGAAACAAAAAAATGAAACTAGAGCCATGTCGTGTGTGTTTTCTTCAAAGACAAAAGACTTCGGGACAATCATCCGAGGAACAACAACTAGTCAAAAAAAAAAAAAAAAAGAGCGGAGGAGAGAGATAAAGCGGGTAATTCGCGATAGGTAAATGTGGGAGAGATATTTATTTAAATTGCCGTACCATTTTTTTTTTTATTATTATTATTCTTTCCAGTGTACACATTCTCTTGACTTTTTGGATTATAAATCCCGCACCTCCATCGCTCTTTCTCTCTCTTACGTACACATCAATCGCGAAACAAAAGCCTCGAGAAAAAGCCCAGCAGGCAGAACCCCTTTCGAATTATTCATCATCAAGCCTGTTGCCTAAAAACTATACTAAAAACTTGTAAAGGAAGCAACTTAAAAAACCCCAACCCTCGGTCATCGATTTGCAACTCAACCACCCACCAGCTATACTTTTAAGGTGTCTGTTTGTTTGTTTCTACTTTTTCTTTTGTTACTTTTGGAGAAAGCGCGCACATTTCCGAGATTAAAAAAAATAAAAGTGCAGTAGAAGAAGCGTCGTAGAGGTGTAGAGAGAGGACCACCCCGGTTCTACTGTTCATCAGCCCAATTTCTTAACCCCCTGTCGCTTTCTTTACTATTGTGAGAAACACAGAAAAAAATAAAATTCTAAATGAAATAAAAAATAAATAAATAAAAGTTTACTAATAATAATAAAAATAGGTGGTCGGTTGTGTTCATCCCGCGCGCGGTGTGAACACAAACAATGCGAAAGAACTTAAGACTCGGTAGAAGAAAGCGGGATTGGATGCCGCCGGATAGTGAAAAGATTCGACGCTGGAGGGAGCCACCGGTATCAATCGCTTACATAGCTCGATGGCTGCTTTTCTAGAAAGGGAATTAATTGGCACCAAATTTGAAAGTCAAGAGATACAGAATGATAAACTTAATCAAAAGTAAAACGATTGATTTAAACTTTCGTTAAACGTAAACAATTCAAATATTTGGAAAAACAAAACTTAACTAAAAAAAATAAAACTCTTAATTTATGCAATAACGAAATTCTTGTGAACGATTAACTCAATGAAATTCTAAAATTTTCAAAAAAAAAAAATATAAAAAATTAAGCCCGCAAAAGTTAGTATCTGATAGTAATTCTGCAAAACCTTCGCTATTTTTGACATTATTAACAAATAATCATAAAAAAGTAATTACATTGTCTTTTTACCCGAAATATAATAAAGTAATTAATTAAATTTTACAGCGCGGATTATAATTCCTGCCGCTAATTAAATAAACGTTAAAAGATTTAGCTATCTCATTTGACTTAAAAGATAATAAAAACCCACCTTGCATAATTATTTTCCTTAAAAGTCGGAAATTATTAAGCATTTGAAATATAAAAAAAATACAATGTATGCGAAGCAAAAGATAATTTTTTTAAAAAAATTAAGTATTTTAACGTAATAATTACGGATTATTTGGCACTACGTTAATTATAATTAATACCGCCGGTAATAGGAACTCAAATTAAAAAAAAAAAAAACATAATAAATTAACAGATAGACAGATAGAAATGGCGGGGAGAAAAATGCAGACATCAAAAACCAATAAATGGTTAATTACCGAAATAAAAACTGAAGGATAAACATCAACATTTTAATTACATAAGCAGTGGTTAAACACGAGTTTTATCCAAATTTAATAGCAGTTCAATGCACACAATGTTGTGTTTTGTATTTTTTTTTTTTAACATGTTTGTTTTTTCTTCTTCAAAATGTAGTTCAATAAACATGTAAATCAAACATCGTCTAGTCAGTTATTTTGACTATTTCGATTACGAGCCACACCATCAGTTACCTGACGACCCCACCCCGAATATATTCATTCACTCATTCAATGTGACTTATACCTATCAAACAACCCACTTTACAAATAGAGAGAGAGGGAGAGAGACAGAGAACCATGTGCATAAGCAATTGGCTAAAAAAAAATCGATTTCAGTTCAATTATTAATTGCGTGCAACAAGTTCAATGACAGCGTGGTTGTAGTCGTCGTCGTCGCCGCCGTCGATCATCAAAATAAATTTCGCCCCAAATTGTATGACATCACGATACAAAGCCCGGCATTTCCGCTTAGACGTTAATTACATCCAGACATTATACATACAGTATTTACATGATATTCAACTGACATCCCACTCATTCTCTCTCCCCCTCACCGACTAGATAGATTCCCTCTTCCCCGTGACGAGTCATCCCTATGCCATACACTCTCTAGGCTGACTCAGCGAAGTCAGCGTTCAAATCAGCTTTTTCAACTTACTCGGCCGAGAACATTTCGGGGGCTGCAAAATTAACCTAACAGGGGCGTGGGAAAGAAGTTCCGCCATATCATTTCCTCTTTCGTCTTTTTTATATCATTAACACCAGAAGAGTACGGAGTAGTGATGAAAATAAAAGGCGGGGGAAGGGGGGTAGATGAAACTCATCCATTCTCCCGTTGCCGTGGTTCGCAAAATGTGTTTCTCCTACCCAACCAACGTCTAATCTCGATCTAATAAGTGCGCTTACCACGATCACCAGATGGCAACACTTTGCCATTTATAAAATTCCTTCCCTTCATTCTGGGAGAATGAAAAAAAAAAATAAATAAAACAATTTTTGCTCACTCCCCCAAATCTTGCGCAGTAAATAATCCTTTAAAAAACAGATTAGTCAACTCGAAAAAAACAGCTTTGCAGCCCATTTACCCAGGACACAACTTAAAACTCACTCGCTGCAGCTCCTAACCAATTTAACCGCGGAAAAAAAAACATCAATCAGATTTAATTTCTAATTACACCTTCATACTATATAAACTTTTTAAGAAAAAATGATTTTTAAATCTCAAATTGCGCAGCTTCCAAATTAGAAACAGTCAACCTATTCACCAATTTTAAACATAAACTTATGTATGAATGTTTTCACAAAAAAAATTTTTAAAACACATCCCGGGTACTGTATTTCGTAAAACCGATATATAGATAATAGTAGCCTACAGTATTAAATGTAAAACACACGTTCTTACTCGTAATTTCGTAAGCATAAAGTTCCTTATTTCTTCAAACTTATTTCGCAAAACAAAAAATTGAATACCCGGTACTTAAATAATTATTACAACTAAAGTTAACGCAATTTTGATCAATAATTTCTCTCCTACTAATGTGTACACGGTTCCCGAAACATGACTAATCAAGGTCAATTAGATTTTTTTTTTTTTTGTTGTTTCGACGCAGGTACATTTCAAAAACAAATTCACCGATAACTTTTTGACTCATTTCAATTTACTATAATAATAAATACTTTACTAGTAAACCTTTACCAAATCTTTTTTTTATTTAAATTTAATCTAAACTTGTATTAAGGCTGTCAGTATGATATGAACTACCGTAAATGTAAGGCAGTTTGCATTAACGAGAAAGTCAAAAAAAAAAAAAAAATAGAATTAAAAATAAACATAAAATTTCCAAACAATTCTTATTACATTTTATGACCTCGATTTCCACGGGGAGATTTAATGCCCACCATAATGCGAAAACATCATAACTCCGCATGTGCATACTGTATTATAATAATACCCGCGCAAAGCGAGGGGGGCTCGGCGTCGTTATTTTATATTTCGAAAACGTAGAAAGCTTTAATTAATGGTGTATGCCTAACTATAGCAATAATCGTAATTGCTATTGTCAAGCTAATCATAACCTTACATAAATCCATAAATGTAAAAAAAAAGTTGAAAATTTAATGCTATCTGCTAGACTGAGTAATCATAAATATTGCCAGGCGATTGATGATTACACCGCAAAACATTTTGGAAAATGAAGTCACGCAAGGCTGAAGTTCGGTGAAACAACAACTTAGCTGCAGCGGACCTCAACTAAACAACCCTAGTACACGTAGAATATAAGGCAATTCTTCATCGTGTCCACCTGATTTTTTGACCTTGACAGCTTATACAACATCCTTTAACGTTTTATTAAAAATAATAAAACTTAAAATATAAATAATAATAAAAAAAAAAAAACATGATTAAAAATAAAAAAGTTTTTTGACATTTTTTCCCACCTTTTCAATTTATCCCTCGCATAACAGATGACCACAGCTTTTAACTACTCAAACAAAAATTATTGCCAATATAATTATTACTCAAAAAAAAAAAAAAAAAAAGGAGGGAAGATGGAAAACGTTTTTAAAGAAAAAAGTCACTTCTCGAGTAGCGTGTGAACACTTAAGTGAAATAAGAATAGAAATGTTATTTTTATGAGACAATTTTTCTTTTCGTTCACTTTTCAAAACTAGAAAAGAAAAAAAAACTAATTAAGATAGAAAATAGAATAAATAGCTTTTGTTTGTTAGCCATGTGAATCATAACACGTTCGTCCGTGAATACAAAACAAAAAAAAAAAAAATTATGTGGAAAAAATCTCAATTTTCGTGATGCCAGAGATTTTGATACATAAAACAAACGACAGCCTTGACGAAGGGAAAACAATCGAAAAAAAAATCCGAAGATAGGAATTTGTTTATTAACTTTTAAACCTTAATCCGGATAAAATTCGAAGAGCAGCACACACACATGCCATTATACATCGACTACGCCTAAACTAACGCGTAACCCCCCAAATAGCGATGCTAAAATAAAATGATGAACAAAACTAGATTAAAAAAAAATAATCAAAAAAAAAAAGTTACAACCTATTTAAGTTATTAGAAATGATGAAAAAACACTAAAATTTTAATGAAATCATTTTCATGCTTACAAAAAAAATTTGGTATTTAAAAATTAAAATTGATTATTTTTACTTTAGTTAAATAACGCACAATTTACAAGCTTAATACTTCCTTGCCACTGCATTCCTAAAGCTAGATTAAAAATACTGTGCATAAATATTGATTTAAAATTTCGGTAAAAACAAAATTTTAAAAAAACTTTTACCATAGAGATTAAATTGCCACAAGCAAAAATTTAATTAATTAAAACAATGTGTTTTAAACACAAAATAAAAAATTAAAAGTTTCTTTTTAAACAACAAATTCGCTATCACGTGGGCTGGCTTTCTATCTTTTAATCTCCATTTTTGATAGTCACAACATAGATTTCATCAACAATCAAATAAAAAAAAAATATCTAGATCTTTAAAATTTAAAAAAGTTGATCTTCATCAACGTTATTAAACTCTCAAAATATTATTCAAATATCAGTACAGTACTCACAAAGCTGTAATCGAGATATATAGGTGGTGGGGGCATCTAAAATGTATGCACATTAATAGTAAAAACTTGCTCTCAAAATTGCATTGTCCCGTCGAATTTGTATATTATTAACCTTGTCCCCCCCTCCTATCTTATCGAAATGTCTCAAATTTCGTTCACCGGACTCAAACATTTTCGTAATTTTATGGTCGTATAATATAACTTGGAAAAAAACTTTTTCCGAACATTATACTCTATTCTGCTATTAAATTCCCTTATCTCCCTCGCTCCACCAACCATCCACCCCAATTTCAAACTCCACCCTAATACCCCATTCTTACCATTCCTTTAAGAAAACTTTCTTCGCCACCAACTTAACTTTGTGTACGTGTGTGTGTACCTCACTCTCCCTATTTTATCATCATCCATCATCTTGTGGATCATCGTCACACTCGAATTATTCAAAGTGCACTCAACTCGTTCACCACCCCACTCACGCAACCACCGCCACCACCCTGCCTGTCCCTAGCAAACGATATGCGGCGTGTGGGACTTCACCGGGATCAAAAAATCAAACCGAGGGAAAAAAGAAAAAAAAAAAACTTTTTAAAAGAAAAAAAAAATAATCTTTTCGATAGTTATCGAAAGGGTTTGAGTTTCGCCGTCCAATATGATTGAACCGTTTGGGTCAAAGGTCAATCCGCCGAATCCATCTAGCAAGGGCCCATCTGTAAGTTAAGTGACGGTGGTCTTTTTTTTTTCTGCGACGTATCACCGCAGCATCTCGAGTACCACCAGCACCGCTGCATTCAACCACTGCCCCACCGACGAACGTTATACAAAACGTTACATTGGAGAAAGGGAGAGAGAGCATTTTCTTCGATCAATTCACAACCTGGATGGAATATTATAATATTCAACCCTTTTCTGTTTCCCATTTTATTTCAAATCCATTCTTTCAACTCGGCTCAACCCACCACTACTACTCACTTCACCTCTTACCTATTCTATGTAATCTATTTTTGTGTGGCGTGGGAAAAACGCGACGGTAAGGACGAAATAGCTACAGCGTCGAATCGCGAGTTGTGTTGTTGTTTATGTTAGGTGGCGATTCCACTGTCGTTTCTAACACTTATTAAAGCTTCGAGGCAAATTGTAGAGATAATAACGTCTTTGGAAAGGAAAATAAAAAATAAATTTAAAGGACTCTCTCTCTCTTTTCCAAGTTTTCGCCTACCAACCGGCAGTGGAGCTTTTGTTAAGCAGAAATATGGCTTCTCCTTTACTTACGTGACCTGCTAGTAAAGAAAATTTAAATATTTCTTTCTCTCTGGTAAAAAAAAATGAAAGAATAATAAAAAAAGATACCCGTCGGCGACTTGTAATGCCTACTCCTATTAATTCGCTAAATTCTAATAATAACCCGCTCGACTCGGGACAATTTTAAAGATAGTACCTGTTCGTACGTACAGTGTACACCTCTTTCGTTAAGCGTCACTTGGACATAACCAAAACAGCGCGAAAACTTCACTTTTTCCTATTCACTTCTTTTAAAAAAGTAAATAAAGTTTCTTTTTTTTTCGTCTTCCTTTTTCAATGGCAGAAAAAGTTTCGAGCATCTGGTAAATGCAACGAGTAACCTGTTGCGTTAATTTTCGAGAAATTAACTTACTCGACCATCGTTTAAAATTTAAAATTAACGAGTTGTACTTTGCTTAAATAAAAAAAAACATGAATGCCTACGGAGTGGAACGACTTCCGTTAACCATAGTTTACTATCAATACCGAATTTTAAAATTACGCAGGCAATAAATTGGGTTTAACGTAACTACCGCTTGAATAATTAAATTTTTCAACTTATTAAAATAACTAATTTAAATGCGAACAAAAACAATCGATGCAGAAAAAAAATAAAGTTGAATACGGTATTTAAGTACATGTAATTTACATTATTCTTTTTCTTCGTCTCCTTCAGAATCATTCGAGAGATGAATAATATATTTTCGACACTACGTACGGTACGATACGGTAGCGCGATTTCCTGAATAATCATCAAAAAACATTTTCTTTCCGTTTCAATTATAAATTCTATTATTTAAAATCCTGTAGATATTTCTTTACAAAAATAAAAATAATCAACTATTTCTGTAAATTTGAATATATTTAAAACTGGTAGTTTACAAGAAAAAAAAAAAAAAGGTTTCGAAAAAACTGTCGGTAATTCTCCTTTCTTCACGAAGAACGAAAAAAAAAATTCCCATTTCTTAAAACAAATAGACCATGTAAATAAAAATGTTCCGGCAATTCATCACATTCGTGCGTCATTAAATTTCCATTATTTACGAGTAAACTCAAGTCTAGCAATCCCAACTGATCCTTCAAATCCCAACCGAGTAAATATTCCGGCGAAAATAATACTCGAATAAATATTGAAAGGAAGTACAGCAGCAGCAATCGGGTACGACTCAACGAGTCTATGTATAATCTGAAGTCGAGCAAAAAGCAAAGACATAAAGTGAGATAGAGAGAGCGAGAGCTTAACGACTGCCACTTGTTAGCGTGTACTTATTAAAACCACGTGCTGTCCTCGTCTTTACGACTTTCATTCACTCGGCGTACAATTTTAATGAATGAAAAATATCAACACGTACATTAGCACCGAGAAAATGAGTAAGAGAGAAAAATCAAAAAAAAAAAAAAAATTAATACAGTACTTTAAAAAAATAAATAAATAAAAGAAGGACGGTGGGGGGGAAAAAACGCCGAATTCCGGTTACTCCTTGTTTTAGACTCATTAAATTACTAATTAACGCGCCGTCAATTAAAAACACCGACCACATCCCTCTCTCACTTCCATTCCTAGTAATATTACATTAATAATAAAATATTAATTCCCCGGTCGCATCCTCTCTCTCTCGATCTTTCTCTCTCGTTCGGCTCGTTAACCTAACTGACTCGTGTAAATTCGATTCTTATTTCTCATGTCATCGATGACCCTGTTTAAAAGTGTCCACCTTTTTATTAATGGCGCTTCAACTTTTTTTTAATTAAGATAAAAAAAGAAACAGAGAATCGCCTACATCCTTTTTCACTTCGTACAACTTTCTCTCTCCCATTATTTCACCTTCGATTGTAAATAAAAGAAGACGAATGAAAGCTAGAAAAAAAAAATTTATCGAAATCTTAAAATGTAATTTTTTTTTCTCCCTTTCTCTACTTTGGCTTCTACGATATCCTCCCACAGTTTAATCTTCGTGCAAATTCACACGAAATCGAAAGAGTAATAATTTAATAAATATGTTCGGAAAACCTCCGAAGACGACGCCAAACATATTCCACTTGTAAAATAACTTCATTAATAAATTAATTACATCTTCCTTTTCGAATATATGCACTTTTCATAACCCTAAACTTTTGTTTAAAAAGACTTTGCCATCTAATTAACCCAACCTTTTTTTTTATGTATAATATTATACTGTATATTATAAATTCGGAGGAAAGGAAAACCCGTTCGCCATCTAATTAAATTAATAATTAAAAAAAAGGACTCATCAATTAAAACGATAAAGAAGTCGAGGGAAAAAAAAAATTTATACTGTATGAATTAAGATAATTTTAAAAAAAAAAATTGAATGAAAGAAAAGTGTTAAATTGAACTTGGCCTAAATAAAAAGAGCGTATATTTCAATAATAAAATCGTAAACTTGCCCTAAACATTTTCAAGATGACCTACATTTTTATCTCAAAACTTTTATATATATATTTTTTTAAAAACAATAATAACGGAGAATTGGAGAAGAAAAAAAAGGTGTAAGCGACATTCTTTCGAAAAAATGACATGGAATCGAAATACGCCTCGGTTTTTAAATTAATATTTACAATATTATAATAATAGTACTGTACGATAAAGAAAAAAACCGGTAGCGACCTTAATATGCAATAAACTTGAATAGAAATACAATAAGTCGTAAACGAGAACGGTGAAATGTCCACACCGCAAAATTTCAGTTAATTCGCTTTATCAAAAAAAAAATTAAATTGTAAAAATTGAATTTAAAAATATTATAAACCTCGAACTGAATTTAAACCAACTGTAAATTTACGTTTCCTTTTTCTACTAAACTTTATTTTTTAATGACATCGTTTTCGCACCATGCCATCTTACAAATTCTAAGTGAAAACAACTACAAGTTATTAAATTTAATCAGAAAATTTGCTAGTAAATAAAAATCTTCGTACTGTATTTCGCAAATTGAGGATTAGCAAATAATCTCTAACCTCGGCAAAACTCACAATGTAAATCCCTTGAAAAATAAAGATGAAACTTTTCCACATCAATAAAGCTTTGAACGAGGTAAAAAAAAATACATACGGTAATAAAGTTTTGGCAAATTAATTGGAAAAATCTCGTTACAGTATCGTATTAAAAAAAAAATTTTTTTTTTGTTATAATCTTATCCAGGACCTTCAGTAAAATTGCATTCGTTGTATCGACATTTCGCTGCCTACAATAAACTTGAGAATCGAAGAAAAAAAAGGTTTAAGCGAATATTCTTGGAAAAGGTCAGTAACGATAATTGATCGGCGTTCAAAGTCCGTTGCGATTCATTTATATGAATGAGACCCATTTTGACGTATCGATAAAAATTGGTAATAAATTAAAATCAACTGACCTCAACCCCGTTCCACATGTAGTGGACTTCGTGTGGGGCGTGGGGATTGCTCATGTGAGGGTGTTCCGCCATGATAGACATCCAGTGAGCTAAACCCGGTGACGTTGGCGAGGCGGCACGGGCGGGTGACGCCAGGCAACCCGCGCTTTTGGCATGGGTGTCGGCGGCTGAAGGCGGCCACACCAGGGCTGCTTTCTGAAACAAAATACAAAAACAAAAAAACATGTTACTAATACTCAACACTATGATCAGAGTGGAGGGAGATATGCGTATCATCACAAAGTACGACAATTAAAAAAAAGTATTTTTAAAATATTAATACAGAATACAGTACAGCATTATAAGAGTGGAAAGAGAGATAGAATATAAAACGCATGCCAATAAGTGTAAAATTTTGACGTCACTCCTTCCAAAATGAACCCAGGCTAAATAAATCGCTGCTTAAAAATATATATTAATAACTTTCGGTAAAACTCAAAAACTCATAAATTTAATTTTTAAAAATATATACAATAAATATAACAGGCCGGTACCCTACTTACATGAACAAACTACGTGATTTTCGTCGTTTAAAATATTATTACTTTAGCTGGTTAAAAAATCCCAAAATCCAATAATCTTTTAATCAAAACTGACATTTATATTATAACCTAATTATAATGCAACTACAGTAGATAAAATTTAATAACAACTACCTTTATTTAAAATAGGGAAACTATTTTCATTTAAAAAAAAACCAGTAATTGCGTTTCTACATTAGATTAATTTGGTTTATTATATTATCGGGATTTTTGATCAATAATTATTGATTTAATTAAAATTAATAACGCCGCGATAACTTGTTTAATATGCTACGAATAAAGTGCTTAATGCAATATTTCGTTGCTCCGTAAATCCCTTGTTTTAAGTTTGGCCGTCAATAATATTACAAATCAAAAAAAAAAAAAAAAAAAAATGCACGCGATCAAAACATAAAACGATTTTGAAAAAAGATTTGCCCAAGTTCACAAATTCACTTAATTTTTTTTCTTTTCTTTTAATCCATTTCTGGTAACCACAACATAAGATTTCGTAGCATCTAGTTACACGCTGATGTAAGAGCAAATAAAACTTTCAAACTTTTAGCGGCAATGGAATAAAAGTAGAGTACCGCCTGTATTTACAATTCAATAAAAATTATTTCAATTTAAAGAAAGCAAAAAACAAAAAAAAACGTTAAACCTAAATCAGAAACTGTTATTGTATTAAGCTTTTTAGTCATCAGGAGCAGGTATTACCTTTGCTTTCCACAAACATTTCAATTCGCTTGCAGCTACCTAATAATAATAATTAAAACCTAATTTCGCGCAGCGCTTTAGCCTTTAAAAAAAAAAAAACTCAAGAAAAACAAAAATCTTGAAAAGGGGAAAATCAAAATGAAGATTTGAGAAAACGATTTCCAGCAAAACAAGTTAAAAGGGTTAGTTAAAAAAACCGAACTTATTAAAGAAATCAGATAAGTAGAAGAGCATCGAAATTGATGAGGCGAGAGGGGGGTGTGTGTTGAGGGGGGCAAAGTGGGGCCTAACCTTTAGTGACGTCAGCGCCATCGCACCTTCCAAAGTGTCCCCCACTTCAGATTTTACATATCGTACACCCGCCGACTCCATAATACCCTAAGGGAAATAGCAAAGGGCAAAATGGAACAGGACATCAAAATTTGTGTGCCATACAAAAACAAAAACAAAATATATATGCAACAAAATAATAAATAAAACATAATATTTTTTTAAAGTTGTAATAATTTAAAGAAAAATAAAGAGAAATAATGAAAAAAAAATTATTATCGTCAACACTTAATTTCACCTTTGACATCAACAATAATACCATAAACGAAACAAAGTTCACCCCCATCCACTAACAGCTGTTCATTTCGGATAACATAAAAAGCGAACGACGACGAAATATTAATTTTTTTAAAAAAAATAAAATAACATCGTTCGAAAGAAGAAAAAAAAATTTAATCATCATCAAAAATTATTACTAACTCTGTGAATGTAATTTTAGAAAAAAACAAACTAATTAATTTTAATTATTGATCGGAGAGAAATAAATTGTTGATTAGTGTTTATGTAAATGAACTCTGTACGGCCCGGTGCGTGTTCAATTCTCATTAAGGCTTCGTGCGGTGCATGTTAAGCAAAAATAATGGCTTCGACCGATTACGCTACACACACTCCAAAAGTCAGGTGATAAATACTTTTGCTAAAGAAAAAGAAAAGAAAAAAAAAACACAAATCTTCTCGAACCGAACAAACATTTTTTGGCGCTAAAACGTGTCGGCCGTTCAAAGACCGTACGGTAAAAAAAGCGATTACGGTAACTTCAACGGCCACGTGGACCTACCTCCTTTTTTTTCTTTCTCCCCAATCATTCAAATGAGAAAGAAAGAAAAAAACTTATTTATTTCGCAATACCCCCTTAGAAAAAATTGTTTACTAAATAATTTTTTTTGTTTCTTTCTTGAGGTCACACGTCCATCAATCAACATTTCGGCATTTGAAAATAATAACATAAAAAATGGGCACGCCCGCTTTTTCCATTAACTCTATTTGCGCCCATGAGAAACCTTAACGATTTTTTTTTCTCCAAAAATCCGGCACACGTAATTAATTCGGTAAAACGAAAAATTGAATTAAAAAAATATAATATTTACCGTAAACAACGAGGGTCTTCCCTCGTAAATGTGACGGTTCCAAGCAATTTTCGCTATTTTCGTAACTTAGGACCGTGTTTAAACGGCGCGGGAGAACGCGCGGGGTTTTTATCAAATGCCCACCGGAACTTTTTTAGTTCACACACCGCTTCGCACAAACAATTATTTACGTCGAAAACGAGATCAGATTTGAAGCGGGGTAATTAATTATTGACAAGAATAATTTTCTTTCGCGAGTACTCATTTGCACTAAGTGGTCAACACGTTAATATCCAAGTTTTAAAAAAATCCAAATATCCATCAGCTCGGAGAAAACTTCAAATATTCCCACTTAAATTTTTTTTTTAAAAAAAACACACTTTTTTTTTTGTTTAAAAATAATTCGCCTAACAGTAATTATTAATCTTTCGCGTTAATCGAGCGCCACCTATCAGGCTAAATTTCGTTTCACGGGTAAAAAAAATGAAAAGACCCCTGGTCTTGTAGCCGATGTCAATTTGAGGGTGAATCACTTGACTTGACTAGACGATATTTTTTAAAAAAATGATAATCGCTCACAGGTGGCGCTGATCGATGTTCGCTGCCGAGAAATAACGAAATAATAATAAAATACTACCCTCTCCAATCCAAAAAAAAAGAAAAGAAAAAAAAAAAAATAGCGCTATCTAATGGATTTTACGCTCCAACCGTTTTAAAAAGCTACTGGTGGTAAGGTATCCGTCTTAAGAAATGCCAGTTTCGGCCGTTGTGAGGCGCAACTAAAGACTCCATCCACGCTCCTCCCTCCTCCCCCTTTCCTCTTTGGCTTCTTTTTACGCGCTCGCAAAAAATCACGTACATCCAATCGCGTAACAGGGAGGGAATTAAAAAGTTTGAGAAAAAAAAAAAAAATACATATAATATTATGTACATTCGTCATCTCCCGCCATCTTAAACCTGCTTTAAGATGATGCTCTTTTCTTCTTCTTCTTTCTCAAATATCATAAATAATTAAGCCTTCCTCTCTAGTCGACGTTAAGCGCAACCGCCGCCGCGGCTTAATAATCTCCACGCATATGGAACTGAGCTGAGAGACGAGATCCGAGCCTGGATCTCAGACTAAAGATCACGAGACGCTGCAAAAGTTTCCGACTTTAGCGTCGTAATGTGCGGGGAAACTAACTCAGTGAGTAAACAAACACGTTTCTTATCTTCACCGCCGGGTGTCGCCACCGAGTAAGAGGAAGGGAGCAAAAAAAAAACAAAGTAGCAAAGAAAAAAAAATAATAAGAAGAAACTTCTCAACCACAAAATACAGTACAGTATATTGTAATTTCATTAATAAGCATCATCATCCAAGTTTTAAAACCAACAAAATATTAAAATAAAATTGTTATTTAACGATCTATTAAAAAATAATAAATTTCCAGACCAATTAATTCAAAAAACAAAAAAAAATATATTAATTTTTTTAGGTAAGCTTACTTTGGCATAAATTACGGTAAAAATTCGTTAAATAACAAGCAAAATGTTAGACAATTTTTTGGGTCAAACTTCCAACATTAACTCAAAATTTAAAACTACGCATTCCTCATTTAACAGCTAAACCTCTCTATATCGAAATTTAAGTTCAATAAATGAAAACCAAATATTGCAGTATGCCTTTTTTGCTCATACCAAACGAAGCAAATCAAAATATCAGACATTTTCAAAGAATAAAAATCTTATCAAGGACGAAGAAATTATTATTACGGTATTACGGTAATTTATTTTCTTCCCGAAATCTAAAATAAATCAAGTTTTATTGTCTCTCCGCTTAAAACTCGAGAAATAACGACATTCTCCCGTAAATATACGCTAAAGTTTTCATCTTTCAAGCATTCGGGGGCTAACAACAACTTATTTTCACAAAAAAAGTTTTTAAAAAATTAATATTTTACGAATAAATTTACTACTTCGACGAAAGAGGCAATTTTAAAACTAGGTACCATTTTATAAAAGCAACAAAAAATAAAAAAAAATAAAAAGTCCATATCCGCGCCGTACTTAAGGCCTATATCTATAGTGCTCAAAACCAGTTATACTTTTCTTCCCTTCTCTATTCATTTTATTCAATAAACAAAATTTCAGTATGCAAATATCCAAAAACGAGTTGTAAAATGCAATTGAAAAAGACATTTTCGTACTCCACATTATATGTTTACCTGCTATTCTCCCCATCCCCCCGCCGTCTCTCCGCGCAATAACAATGCGAGTTAGAGCCAGGCTTAAGAAATCGACGGGCGTTTATACTGTGTACAGTGTATCTCGAGCCCTAGCCAACAACAACAACAACGCCAGGCGCAATTGGTTGGCTACACACTTACGCAAGTTCAAAACTGCGAGTCGTGTCCTCTTTCAAAAAGGTCATTATATCACCCAAACCCCCACCCATCTTATATACATGTATAAAATTTATATCAAAATGCATGTGTATGTACGCGGCTACACTGAGCCACCACCACCCCTTCCTTAATGAAGGTATGCATTTGGCCTTGCAGCCAAGCAGCGCCCCCTTGCGTGACCAACACCGCACATATTCAATGAAACGTGATAACACGATGCGAGTCTTCAATTGTAGAGCGACTTTTTTTTATGCATTTTGGAGGTGGCTAACCTCGCGAGGAGTGTAATTTAAAGGAATAAGCCATAGTTGAGGTGGTGTTGGTGATGTCGGTGGGGGACGAGGAGAAGAAAGCGATGGGTGGGGGATAGAAAATACCATTTCTAATGGACATAATAAGATCACTATAGCATGTATGTATGTATGTATAAAGAGCCAGGCCGATGTCAGTCGTGAATGTCCGGTAGAAACGAAGGCGCCGTCACACTAGCCCCGAGCTAAACTCCACCTTTGATTTTAGCAGCTCCGAAAAACTCTTTCTGCTTTACTTTTATTACAACTGGTTACGTCATAACTAGCATCCCCCAACCCCCCGCCAACGAATTACCCCGGCACTTTATCCCGCCGACAACCAGACGAACAACTCCAGTAAAAAAAAAATAATAATAATAATGCTCAAAAGCAAACAAAAGCCTCCGAATAATAATAATACTGTATACCATAAGAAGAAGAAGAAAAATTTCATTTAAAATTTATATTAAAGAAAAACATTGTTAGGTGGAAAAAGGTCCTTTATTTCGGAAGATGAGTTATACGTCACGAATAACGACGAAGGGAGAATAATATGAGGAGGTAGTGGTGATAAGCGCGGGTAGAATAATTGTATTATCTTATCGAATCTGGCGTTGGAAGCAGAAGTAGACATTTTCAAACGGTTCCTGCTGATAAAAAACCAACGCAATAATTGTTGATAAAAAAATAAGTTGAGGACATTAAACGAAATATGTATGTACGAGTGGAAAAATATTACACGCGCAATCGACGACGTAATAGCCTTGAAATATTCGGCGGGCGACGAGGTAACACGTTTCTTCGATCGAAATAGGAATAAAAATTTTGGCTCGAAAGATGAATAACTCACGATGAACTTTTGCTATAAAATCTCCAACTAATAGATAAATTTAACAGCACTAAAATTATTAATCAAAAATTATTTTTTTTAAAAAAAAAAAGCGCGAGTTAGATATTAATTATTTGTAAACATGAAAAATGTCAGCTTTTACAAGTGGCCTGGTTTTCTGGACGACTTTTCAGTTCGAGCAGAGAGCTGTGTTAAATTTTTAACGTTCAGTAAAAAAATTCTTTCCAAAGCATTGTCATTTTAATCTAGTCTATTTACTTTTTTTGTTTAAAAAAAAAAACAACTCTGTGGCATCGAAATAATATTATACGTGTATGTGTTTATTAAACCCATGTCAAAATCATGGATTTGCTTCCATAATAAATCGGTTGTTGATTTTCTTTCAAGTATTGAGGGAAAAAAACTCGTCATTTAATTACAAGTGCTTATTCAACTGAAAAATTATGAACAATAACAAAATTTTTATTTTTTTGGTGAGTTGAAATCGATAAACCAGTACGGCGACTTCGTGAACGTTTTTATAGAAAATTCTTCGCCTCTTTAATGATTATAATTATGAATACTTAATTTTTTTTAAAAAAAAAAGCCTCATTAAAAAAGAAAAAAAACCATATTTTTTTTTTAATTTAAAAAAAAGTGAATTCATAAAAATATTTATCAAAAAAATCATACGGTATTTAATTTCTATTTAGATAATTGGTAAAATGTCATCTCCACCAACATTATTTTGATGTACATAATTCTTCAATAAAATGATAATTATTAATACATGTACTGCATGCTATTTACGCTATTTATCCAAGTTAGCATCTACCGGGTATTATTATTAACAATCGTGTATTATGTCGACGGAGAGGAAACCACTCTTCCTCCCGCTGAGAAACAACAGTTACTGTTTTAAAGCGCATTTTTTTTTCTACATTCAAAAATAAAAATGAAATTTATTTTCAAATTTATGCGCGTTGTTGGAACGTCGAAAAGTACCTTTCCGCATTAACTATTTAACAAGCGAAAATAGTAAATAAAAAATAATAAAAAAATCACTTAAATAATGTTTTCGCTTTCAAAATCGAACTTAAAAAAAAAAGGTTCGAACCAAAATTTTTCAAAAACAACAAAACAAAAATACTTAAAAATAAAATAAAAAGTCGCCCAAGAAACTATTTATTAATTTTAACCTTTAACTAGTCTGCGAGTGGTAATTTATTACCGCACCTATCGAGTAAATTTTTCTCCATCTTCACAATGCTATTATTAGCGAGTCAAAAATATTCGAAAAAGATTTTCGTTAAAAAAAATAATTATTATATGTGTTAGCGAACGTCTAGTCAAAGATGTCAATGCCGAGTGCACGTGTAAGCCGCCACTGCTACTAAGTGCTCGGGCAGCGTTCGAAACCCAAGTCTGTCATTAAAATATGCTGCTCGAAACGCAAATGAGCTGTTTGGTTGCTATTGGGTATACAAATTAGCTTTCTTCCGAGAATATTGCAGGCTTTTCGAATTTATGTGGTAAGACAGAAAAGAAATTTAAAAAAAAAAAAAAAAACGAAAAGAATAGTGTGATACGCGGGGCTGTTTAGTTCCACTAAATTTAATACGGGAATTTGTTGCGCTCGTTTGACGCTCACAACTCGTAAATATTAGCAAACCGGCGATCTGACCTTGTTTTCGACCGCTAGATGGTGCATTTCTTTGAAAACGCAGACTTTTTTGCCCGCCAAAAAAAAAAAAAAATACAATAGAAAAGAATATCGAGTAAGATGAATAAATGTTTAGCCCATAACTTTCGTGCTTCATTTTATACTGAAACCCCAACTTACCAAGTTAAATTTATATATATTTTTCAATAAAAATATATGAAGAAAAAAAAAAAAAAAAGAGTAAAACTAAATTTATTTGAATCATAAAACAGCTGAGGACTAATTAAAATTAAGGATAAAGTAAAATTTAAACTGTTATTGTTATGAATTGCCACATTTTTTTATTAAAACAATTTAATTTACAATAGAAGCTTTATAATCCAACACGGTCGGTACCACGGTCCTGCCAAATTTGCAATTTTAACGCAAAAATATTAAATCCAAACATTAAATATTAATTTAATTGAATATTCTTCTAAATATAATTTTAAAAAAAACACTAAAAAAATTAATACACATGAGCGTTACTGTTTAAAAAAGTCTGTGATATCGGTACCAGATTACAGAATGTGCAGAACCGTAGAATGCTAGATTAAAAATCTTCTACTATACATTACTTGGCGTTTCACATACGTATAAATTTTTATTCATCTTACATAAAAACAATCAATGTTGACTAATTCGTTTGAAAAGAAATTTTAAAAAAGAAGCTTAACAACTTCAGTTATCGTCATTAAAAATGTGAGAAACAGTACAATAAATACTCGTAGATAGATTTCATTACATTCACGTATTTAAATTACTGTAATTTAATTTCGTTAAATATTATTTATAATTTTTTTTATCTAAAATTTATTATATTTGCTTTTATTTTAATAAATTATTTTATAAATCAATAAATACATATTTTTTTTAGAAAATCTATTCTAAGACTATGTTTAACAAATTAATGTTACACAAAATTACAAGTTTTCTCAATTAAATTTAATGATATTTACTTAAAACATTATGTAATCATCGAATTTCAGCATATTTAAACTATTTTTTTTTAAATTGACTAATTAAATACGTAAACGTTTTTAAGTTGCCATAATCAACAAAAAACTAATATTACGAGTATAAACCTTATCAAAGAGACTCTGACGTTTTAATCAAATAAAGCTACGGTAAGTCGATAACCATTATATTTTTGCTTACAAACAACGAGATGTGATTGTGAACGGCCTTTTAACATGCAACCGTAGAAGCTAAACATGAAATTGTGTGACAATAGTGATGACATAACAAGACTGTGACAAGTAAGACCAAAAAAAAAAAAAAAATGATAATAATCATAACACATGTAATAATCAACTTTGATATAAAAGAGAGAGAGAGTTTGTTTGAATTGTAATTTGAGTTTGCCTACCTTAAACCATAGATTGTGTGTGGAGGGGTCAATGGGTTGTCGTCGGGAGGGGTGAGGGGTCATCTGGTTATAACCCCCAACAACAGAAGAATCGCCACTCTAGATGAGATGTAGGAAGGCATTAAGATAGTCGGAGAAGGAGGAGAATGAATACACAAAAGACAAATAAATCAGATAATAACGGGTAAAAAATTTAAATTTAAACATTATTTTTTTCTTCATTAATAATTATTAATTAATAAAAGTTAAAGAAAAAGTAGAAAAATTAATTTTAAAAATATTAGTTTAAAAAGTATTTAAAAAAAAAAAAATCTTGCGAAGCAGGGGGTTTAAGAAATAGAAGAGGATTAAGAAGATTTTGGGACATAAAGATGCCACCTAGTGGTAACAACGCCTCTCAGTCTAAACAACGATACATACCTAAAAAAAAAAAAAAAGAAAAAAAACATAATTAGTCATCGATTGCTTGCCGATCCAATTAACATACATCTTATTATTACTAACGCTACTAATAAATTGAATAATGCGCGGGGGTAAATTAAGGTAAGTCACGTCACGTCCGAACGACGCTTACTCCGCGCGCGGCGGCGGCAACAACAAGCGGTACCTGACCCAAGCAACCAGAGGTTGTTGACATTTACAAGACGCTATCAATTATTCATCGAAAAAACAGTTCATCGAAAAAGATTAGCTTGATTTGCTGGTGGTAAAGGGGTTGGGGAGATAGACCAAAGAAAACAACCCTTCCCAGCTCCCCACTAGCTCCAGTTACAAATTACTAAGGTTTTGAAAAATTAAGACTTCTTAAACGCGCGAGGAAAACTTGCTAATTAGCACTTAACGAGTGGTTGACCGGGAGTTGTTTACTTTTTTTTTTTTCGTTCGGTCGCGCGTATTAATTGCTGAGTACAAAATTGACAGAAAATATCCCGAAACTAAAAGATTTATCAATATTATCCCCGAGTTTATTAAAAATGTACAAATGTCAAATCAAAGACATTTTTCATTGTTTTTCTCTCTCACTCCCAAACAAAACCTACGCGTTCGACCAATATTCCTCCGCACCACACCCTCTCTTCAACCACTCCCTGGTACTGTATCATTTATAAATGTTTTCCGGTTGAAGCTCAGTAACTAATGGCACTAAATAAGTCATAAAAATTCCTTCTACTTTCGAAATCTAAACCCAATAACAATAAAAAAAACTCCACAATTTTTTTGATTCATAAAAATTTAGTTTTTCTTCCAAATTTTTTTTCTTAGGTACCGTACCGGTATTATTTTTCGTAACCAAGCAAAAAAAAAGTACTGTAAGTATTACGTCGAAAGTTAAAAGTTTAACTATATCCAATTCCATATCCCGGAAGTAAACACAATCATACACTACTTCGGAGTCTACCGTACCAATCTGTTAATTCCCTTCTGCTCGCGCATCTCCGCATTTTATTTATAAAAAAAACATTTTTAGAGAGAAAACAAAAATAATAAACCAGAATTGTTTGAGTAGGACTTTTTAAATATGTACAATATTATCATCTTCGAGTGACGCACTAGTATTAGTTAGCTCAATCGACGTTTTTCATATTATTTATCCGCCCATTTCTAACTAAATAACCAAAACCAAACACAGAAAAAGAAGAGCGGAAAAAAAAACACACGCCAGCTTCAGTAATCAAATATATGCAACCTTGAAAATCCCAGATCAATATCACCCATCCTTATTTTTTCCTAACTTGTTCCATAGATAACAGGAGAGGGGAGAGAAAGGAGGTTAGGGAAAAGCAATAAAACCGATCGATATCGAAAGTTTTTTGCGCGGGAGAGACGGGGGCGAGACGAAAAGCGACGAGACACACTAAAAAAGAGTTTGCATGCGAAAATCGTAGCTCGCACGCGTGCGCAATACAAGTAATACTCTCTCGCGTTATATAAAAAAAAAAAAAGACGAAAAAAAAAATCGAAAAAAAAAAAAAAGAAGTCGGCGAGATGAGAGTGAGAGGAAGTTAAAGAAAATGGTGATGGCGATGATGATGATGATGTTCATGGCGTCTACGAGCGAACTTTTTCTACCAACCACCCCATCCCCCGCCTACACTTTTTCTCCACAGCTCGTGCGATGGAACGCGCGTGTGTGTCAGTTTGGCAACATTCCAATCCTCCCTATTCCAATATCCAATATGGATCCTCATCATCATCATCGTCGTATTTTCATCCTCCATTTCATCCAGAGCCCCATCTTTAAGGCTCGCTCGCTGCTCTCTTTTTTTTTTTTTTTCTTTTTCTCGCGCCTGCTTCATCTTACAACCTCATTCCCGTCATGCAACTCGCTCTCATTTCCAAAACAACCGCTGACCATCATCATTGAAATATTTATTGTTCAGCCTCTCACTTACTCCTTTACTCTCGCTCTCTTTCAATATCCCCCCCTACTTTTTTTTATACCACTCCGAAAAACTCTCTCTAGGTTTCATCACACAACTAACAGATCAATTTCGTTAATATCGACGTAGAGAATCTACTATTATTATCCCGCCAAAATATTTCAAAATGACGCAGTGCCACGTCACGGCTACTACCTTCGGGCAGCGAAGGTCGATTAACGTCCTCAACTTCGTCCACAAAAAAAAAGAAAAAAAGAATATTAAAAAAAAAAAAAAACCAGCGAAGGTTATTCATCAATTTGTCGACGCGAACTGAGTGATCTAAAAACATTATTTAATTTTTTCAAAACCCTTTAAAATTCCAAAACTAAAAAAAAAAATGTAACTGCCAATCATAATTTACACGTGGTGATTAGGTGGGGCCGCCGTCAATTAACTTTCGTCGCCACCGAATTTATTAATCCACGTTGAAGTGAACGTAAATATTTGATTTTAAAAGTAACCCATAAACTAAACAGATTTTTTTTTTTTGCTTTGTTTTTTTGGAAACCAATATTAATATCGCTTTTTATTATTTTTTTTTTTTTTTCGGTAACAAAAAAATATAGATTAGTCTCGTAGGTTAACAAATAGGAGTTAATTTAAAAACTAGGACTGGGTAGTAGTAATCGAAATATTAATGATCGCGAAACAAAAGAGGTTACCATCAACGAATCAATAAAATAATAAAAATTACCTGCGCATGCGTTGGACGTTTTAGAATTTTTGATGCCGGATTCCAGAAATCACACATTTAGTAAATCAATGCATTTTTTTTTTCTTATTATTACATGTATTATTATACGCAATATAGGTATGGTTAAAATAGAAATCGATACACACCAACGTGTTTATACTTTAACTAGCACGTATATTTATGCTGAATTTAGACTTTAAATGTAACATACGCATGTTGAATTATATATATCTATGTATTTTTTTTCCCTACCTAAGCGTCACATTTTTTTTTTTAATGTTTCGATAACATTTATTTTTTTATGGTTTTTGGCATAAGACATAAATTCTCTATTATCCCTTGATTAGCAGTGACAGCACGTTGTAATTTAAATAAGATAGGTAGTCACTTCACTACCGATGCATGATGCAAGTTCAAATTGCCAATCACCGGATCTTACGCTATAATTTAATTTTTTCTAAATATTATTTTTAGATAAACATAATTATATTCAGAAGTGATTAATTTTTGCTAACCTCACTCGATACAATATAGCAGTTTCCGTGACACATTAATTTGCCATTACATTTTAAAAAAAAAAGAAAAAAAAACCGACTTTAATAATTTTTAAAAAATTTAAAATGCATTCACCGTTCATATACTGTATATAAAAAAATAAAACTACAAATTCTTATTTAATTCTAGAGTAATTATTAAATATTTATTAATTCGATTTTTCCAGTAAAATCTTGCGTCGGATTAATAAAACGTATAAAATTGTAGCGAAAAAATAAAATAAAAACTAATAAAAAATTCAAATTTGCCAGCATTCGAAGTTTTTTAAGAAAGTTTCAAAAATCAGACAAATAAAAATCCTTTAAAAAAAGGTATAAAACAAAATAAAAAGATTGTTAATAAAATATTATACCAAAAATAGAATTTTCTTTTCCTAAAAAAAAAATAATAATAAAGGATTAAGAAAATAAAAATATATAATACGGTAAGCTTTCAGCATAATTACGCATTTAATATTCAATATGACGACTAGAAAGAAGAGAAAAAAATCTGAAAAACAAAGTGCGGAAACAAAAAAATACGTATATAAATATAAAGCGATAAAAGAAATTCCTGAAAATAACCCCTTCGAGTATGATTTAATTGGATAATGATAAAAAGATTAATCACGTTTAATACTTTACGATAGACATGACTGGAGTGGGTGAATGAGGAGAGTTGAAAAGACGATGTTCATGAAAGCAGAAAAGAAAAAGAAAAAGAAAAAAAAAAAAAAAACTCTCCGACATCCTCATGTATATTTTTTTTTTTTTGTTGGAAAACTCTTGGTATTAAACGCGGAAGATCCATAAATATCCAATTAACGCTATTTTACGTCCCCATTTTACGCTAAACTTTCTTATCTCTTTCTCCCTCTTTCCCCACCAGTGTTGATCATCGTATCATTATTTTGATAATAATTTTTATTTAGTATTCTCGTCGGTTCCGCGAGATTTGATACGATAACAAAATCCGAAAAAATCTCCCAAAATAGCATTTCGCGATCTTACCCTTAACGTTTAATCGGTGAAATATAAACATATAAGAAATAAACAAAAAGAAAAAAAAATTTTTTTTTGAAGTAAATAAAAACTTAAAAAATAACCTCAAGCGAAATCCGTCTCTCAAACCAAATAACACAACAACTTTAAACAACAAAAAAAAGAGGTACCCTTCACCCAAACATCACCTCCGATTCATACTCAAAGATGAAGAGAGAGAGAGAGAAAAAAAAGCAGTCAAAATTTGTCTAAGAGAAGGAAAAGTAATAATTAAGTAGACAAATCACGTTTCACCAAAAAGTGGAAATACTAAATAATTCTAAAAAAAAAAAAAAAAAAAGAAAGGCGAAAAAGACTACTGTTTTACTTGTTTTCAAAAAACAACAACCGCGCAACACCATCTTCCCGCATCTTGATTTGTACCCCACCCTCACTTCCTCAGGTGCCATCGAAACGCCTAGAATATTTTCATCAAATGAGATAGATCATACTTAAAAGCTTTTTTTTTTTTTTTTCAAAGAAAAAAGAAGAGCGAGCAAATCAAGTCGTCACCAGCTACCATTTCACATTTCAACAGTTTATTTAATACGTAGAGAGAGATACACGCTGAAATACGTGTTCGAACGATGAAAACACAGAAGTTGGAAAACATAATTGACAGGTTAAAAATCACCGAGAAAAAGAGATTAAAACTGATAAAACTCGATTTAAAAATAAATACGTCTCTCTAGTATAAAAAAAAAAACTTAAGATTTTTTTTTGAACGAGTTGTAATTACGTCGATATTAAGCATGCGAAACTAACGCTTGAAAAATAATAAATTCTAATCTTTCGTTTCGATTAATCGTTACGAAGTAATATGTTTTTTATGTTAATAATAATTATTAACAATTGATTTTCTTTAAAAACTGTCTGCTTAAACTTTACGTTTAATAGAGCGAAATTTTCAGTTCAAGTCTAGTCTGAATTGATTTTTCTCTACAACGTAATACTGTACTGTAACTACATTTTCAGTTGAACGAACAAATTTACTGTACTATTTTTTCTTCTTCCGTGTAGAAAATATTATTGGAAAACGGAAGTTTTCAAAAATAACTTACCTGAAACTCGCCACATTTTTTTTTTATTTTATTTTATTTATTTAAAAACAACTTTGTTCAAATAAAATGCACTCAGTTAAATCACTGTTCGGCGTCCTCGTATTTTCGAAGTTTCATTTTCCTCCAGTTTGTTTTCTTTTGGTTAAAGACGTTAATACACATTACCGGTACAAGATAAATTTTTATTTAAAAAAAAGTTTATGCAACTAATATGGCATTTGTATTTTTTTAAAAACCATATGCATGAATTAAAAAAATAAAAAGCAACTAACTGTATTAACTTACTAAAAAAAAAATTATTAGTAAGCCTACCTAACGCTATATTTACTTGGTTTCCTAGAGCAGGTAAACAGTACTTTCGATTCCCTTTGCGACCCTTTTATAAGGAAACGTATATAGGACGCAAAGGTCTAGATGTAAAAGTTAAAAAACGAATCCATAAAAAACAATAATTTAAAAATTTATTACTGTTTTATTTATAAAAGTTTCTTTAAATTTGAAGTATTCGTCTGGTTTTCTAGACGTCATTTCATAGTGATAACCTTGCTGGACTTACATTCAGTTACATGTTAACGCTTACAATTATTATGTCTGTTTTGAGTAGAGTCCATCTGCTTGTAAGTTTCAGCAGGAAGCAATTGTTAATACTGTATATAGTAAAGCTTTCTGCTCGAGCTGAAAACTCATCCAAGGAACATTAACCAATTTCCAGTTTATCAAACAGAAAGTTTTATATTTACAGTGCTAATGTGCCGTACATATTCTACGCATTTAAAATTTCATAAAGTTTTACGGCGTAAAGTTCAATTTTCTGTGTTTTATTTGATAAATTAAATTAACATAACATTTAAATTCATAAAAAAAATATGTTTTTTTTTTGTTGATAAAATAAATAAAATATAGCTATATCGAATTTCCGTCATTTCCTACGGTAGTCTTCGTACAAAAACCGTATTTTATTTTCCGCGCACGTACATTCGCTTAAAAATAAAAAAAGTATAACTTCAAAAAAAAAAACTCCTATAAAAATGTTGTTTAAAATAAATAATTATTCAACCGTGTTAAAAAAAAATCTGCGCTTTAAATTCTTCAAAAAAAATGTACGTAATTGATACGTCATACGCACGTCAATGCAAAAACACACCCTCTAAAAAATACAAAAAAAATTTTTTTTTATAAGTTTCAAACTTCCTAATAAAAAGTATATCTCAATTAATTAGTCTCTTAATTCTTCAAAAATAAAGTACTAATAAATACGAATTTTTTTTTAAAAAAAAACAAAACTTTATGCATTCCACCTGCAATCTTTACAACGCACGTCATTGAGGTAGATAGATAGCAATAAATATGATTGAAAAATATAAAAGACTTCGAACGAAAGAAGAAGAGAATAAAAAAAATATAAATAAATTGGACCTCAAAAAGAAAAAAGGTAGCAGACGACAAATGAAAATATGATGAAAAAGAGAAAGTAAAAAGAGCACCTTCACTTCCCATCATCTTTCTCTTATCTTTCTCCATCATCTCCATCCGCGCACAAGTGGATGCAGCGGAGTCTAATATTCCCAGATAGATAAAAAAAAAAAAACTCAAAAGACGAATAAAAAAAAAAAAAAAAAAAAAAATGCAGTCTGAGACATCGAAAATAAAAGCGAAAGGGTTTCTTCTCTCTAACTCTTTCATTCGCTCTTTTCTAAAAAGGTTATTTCGTATAATATAACATATACACAGTATATTCGTTAGGTATATATGGGGGCGCGTATTTCAATCGTCTGTTCAAAAAATGAAAGAAAAGGGGGTTGATGAGATGCTCGTATAGAAAAATACTGTACATTTAGCTTAACGTGTCTACCAAGCAACGTTCGCACAAAAAAAAATTACATATTTTAATTCAAAAATGGAAGCAAATTAATTTTTCAAAAAAAAAAATAAATAAATAAAATCTCTTTCACCCATTAAAAAATTTCCTCAAAAGAATTTTAAAAATTTTTTTTCATCCTTATCGAATAACCTTTTTTTTAAAAAAATTTTTTCAAAAAGAAAATCGTCATATTTACATCAAAGACACCGAAAATTGAATAGCGCGTGGAAGCTTCATCGATTCCGCACACGTGCGTCGCGTGCGTGTAGGTTTGTCCTAACGTTGCATTTATGAAAATGCGGCTTGAATTCATTTTTTTCCCTACCCCCTCAACCTCTTATCCACCCACTCAACCTTTTTACTTCGCTCACTCTCTCTATCTTCTACCAAACTTCCCCATGGAAACCTTATGTCTAGACGGAGGATGTGCTCGCAACGAAGCAACCGCCCAGCACATACCCAAATACGCCACGCCGGTAATATCCAATGTAATACAAAGAAATGAAATTAAATAAAATGATTACATCAATCGATTTATTAGGAACGAAAGAGAGCGAGAGAGATGCGCGGGAAAAAAGATGAAAAAACGAAGCCACAACAAACAATAGAAAATAAAAATAAAAATAAAACTCCTTTAAAAAACAAAAAAAACAAACAAAAACAAATAAATAAAGTCACCTTAAAATTCACCCTTTGGAACTGTCAAAGCTTAATAAAAAAATTTGAATATCTTCTAGACTTTCTAGCCATCCATGATATCGATGTCGGTGTCTTCAATGAAACATGGTTCCACGCCAACATCGAGGAT